>JAZBQP010000125.1:0-66839 GCA_038407015.1 Ceratocystis ficicola
TGATCGTTAAAGAACCATTGGTCTTCATGTTGACATCCATTGGCTTCAGACGTGGCCGCCCCTCGTTCTCGAGTACATCTTTTAACCATGCAGTTCTGCCGAATAACTTTCTTCAGGGCATTTTCCAGATTTTCGGTTGGACTATTTGATGTTCCTTTCGCCTTGATTCGCGCCCACCATTTCTGCTGTGTTGGAGTGAACGCTGCCCCGGAGATTTCCTTGTATGCCTTAATGCAATCATTAACCGACATGCCTAGTCGGCCAAGCATTATGGCACTTATGCTATATAGAGACTGTTAATGGCACTTCTCGTATGTATATATATCAGCACAGAGTCCTCACCCTCCGGTTCCCGTACCACCAATGAGATCGAACATGTCACAGGGCTTTGGGATTTCAGAAAGGCCTTGGGTAGCCCGGATATCTTCCATGATTTTCTCGAGGATTAAGAGGCTAGATAGTCCACATACTCCGCCATCGTCTAAAGTTGTTAGTAGTACGATAAGAGACAAAGGCAGAAACGACATACCTAGGGAAAGTATCCTGAATGGCATAGCACTCCCATCAGCCTGTGTTGGTGAGCTCATATCTTTAGGAGGGAAAGAAAACAGCGCGTGGTAGTAAATGAGATGGGCACAGTGATGAACGTGTTATTGTTAGCAAAAAGCAGGTAGTAGGCCTATTGCTTTAGATACACCAGTAACTCAAACAAGACAATCGTGACTCCAGTGAAAGAACAAGACGTGCATCAAATGCTGGTGAGAATGCGAGTACATCACGAATGCACCAAATGTGTCGTCCGCCTAATTTACATTGGGCTCCTAACTCCGCAGTGCCTTCTCGCCCGAATATTGCGCAAAGCTGAAATGATGAAGTGGGCTTGCAGGTGAAGCTGCAGATGACATACTGATCCCTGCTCTCTACCCAATAAGCAGCGCTTATTGCACCAATCAACACACGATGTTCACACAAGTCGCCTCTTCGTCTCTTTCAACATGGATAAATTTCCAGAGCATCAATAGAATCTATGCTTCAGGGAAATTTCCATCAGTCTACCAATGCCATTTTCAAGTCAGGCATCCCCCTCGACTCTACCTATTCCATGGCATTCAGAGACACTTGATGCCTCCAAACCTGTGACCGAAGACAAGACCCACAAAGGTGTTGCTGTCCTACCACGGCATACAAGATCGGCCAAGCTTGGAAAACGAAAACAACCAATTTATGCGGGATTCATCAAATTGTGCTTGTTGTCATGCATTTTGTTGTGAACTGATTCCTTTTGTTTGATTTTACATGTTGTATTGGACTAAGTTTTCTATTTCTGACCGAGCAAGCCCACAAAGCATTGTGTGTTGTGGGATTACCCGATGTTCTACCGAATAGGGTTAGATTCGCCACAAATTGGGGAAAGGGTGTTAGTTCTTATGATCATTTATTCCAGTAGACCTTAATCTATTCTAGTTCAAGTTCCAGTACCACTTCTCCAGCTTTCCTTCTCACCCTGCCACCCAGCTCCTCTCGAATGGTTCATTTATGGATGAGATGAGCATGGGTGTTCCAGTGGTCTTTTGGGGCGTTGCCCTCGGTGGCTATGGATGGGTGGAGCTGTGGCTGAAGTCACGTGCAACCCTTCTAACCCTACTGTTGAGGTATGTTGGTCGTGGCGCCTCGCAACAAAGGGAGAGAAAAGAAAAAAAGGAAAACGAGAGATGCTGCAACGGCTGTGCATGCAGAAGAACAAAACTGTTGTGCTCTGCCGGGGCCTATCCCCCTTGTCCAAAGCTAGTGACCTCTTAGACTAGTTTTTATGCATGTTTGCCATCAACCAACAAGACCAGGGAACCAATCCTGAAACCCAACAGATGAGTTGGGTAGAGAGTCATCCTAGCTATAATGACGGACCCTAAAAGGCATAGAAGAGGCTTGGAATCTATGCGCTCCTGTCAGTGAGTTTAACATTTATCAAGTTCTTAGGAAGTAATAAGGAATCAAAACTAAGCTACCAACATTAGGGGACAACACGACTACTCATGCTTTGTTGACCACATCTTCCGGTTTGTCCGTGGCTCTCCTCCCACTTGTTCCCCTCCTCCTCACCCAGCATGATCGAACCTTCTTGTAAGCTCGGACTGGTCATTCAGCAAGGGCTGGACCGGCTCCGCACGCAGGTCCGCATTCTGGGTCGTGTCCCGTAGTAGTAAAATACTGCAGAACGTTGGCTCGCTCATTTGTAAACCATGTCATCAGGTCGTTTCGACCGTCTCATAAACTTGAGCTTGTCCAATATCTAGGGAAATCACCAAGATAAAACATGCACGTCAGTGTCTCCTACCGCCATTGTAAGCTCATTGATACATTTGATGCTAACTGCTTGGTAGAATCTAAAAATAATCCATTGGCTGCGACTTGACCTACATTCCCAGCCCATGATCCCGATTCTGCTGATTAGTCGGGCGAAATACCAGCATAACTTCGGGAGCCCAAGACATGCTGATGCTGGGCAGATGACAAATTTAAGGCACCAATGCGTGCTTTTCCTAGCATGCATATGAGACAGTGACGTCCAACTGCAACTTTCCCGCTTTCTTGTTTTTTCACCTAGGTAGAAACATCTAGTTTTTGCTTTGACGGTGCTTCAGTAGCCATTCAACTCTCTGCTTCTCTTTTCCATTGGTTGCGTGTTTGTCTACTCTACCAAACTCACATAATCTTGGTCTTCAGCTCCCGTTTTCCTCGGTCTCGCTATTTGCCCAGAAAAAGATGAGTCCGACGACGCAGCCCAGTGAGAATGCCCAGCCATTCAAGATCCTTTCTCTAGGTACTTCATCCCTATCTTCTCTTCCTATCATGCCACTAACAGCCGCAGATGACGGCGGAGTCTGTGGACTATCTAGTCTATTGATCCTCGAGAGAATCATGGAAGAAATCCAAGTTTTCCAAAATCTTCCCGATATACCAAAGCCCTGCGAGATCTTCGACCTCATCGGTGGTACAGGCACAGGAGGGTAAGATCTTGACTCTGCTTATGTATCTATCTACGAAAGTCTCACTAAAAGTCCTTGCTACAGCATAAGCGCTATCATGCTTGGCCGTTTGAGTATGTCAATCGATGATTGCATTGAGACACACAAACAAATCTGTGATGCAGCGTTCCATTCAAGCAAAACATCGCCGACGGGATCTACGGCGGCACCAACATCAAGTATCTCCTCAAGCGTGGCATTGGAAAATGAAATGAAGAAGGCAATCCGCCAGAATTGTCCTCTCCTAAAATGCATTGAAGAGCGGGAGGCCAGCGGGTCTACCATCGACACATGTCAGCATGAGAACGAGCACTTCCTTCAGCGACAATGTGTCAAGACGTAAGTTCTAGTCATACATTCACTCGCTACGAGCTAAATCTAACTTCTCATCATTCACCTGTAGTGCTGTCTTGGCCACAACTAAGGTCAATATGAATGCATCTCCAACACTATTCAGAACCTACAGCGCTACTGCCAGCTGGTCAAAATGCAAGATATGGGAGGTAGGCCGAGCTACATCCGCAGTTGTCAACCTTTTCGAGCCTATCAAGCTGGGCCGAGACAACGACGAGTTCATGAATAGCAGCTTTGGATATAGCAACCCATGCAAAGTGCTCATCACAGAGGCTACTGAGCTGCTTTCAGACCAACAAGAAATGCTGATATTAAGCATCGGCACAGGCCTTGGTAGCGTCGTTGAATTTGATGATGCCCAAGCCTCCATCAAAAAAAGCATTGAGAAAATGGCTACTAGTTCCCAAAGAGTTGCAGATGAACTTGGAAGGGAGTACTCCCGGAAGGCCGGAAGGTACTACCGATTCAACGTTGAAAACGGCATAAAAGACATCACCCTTTCAGATTGGATAGAGTCCTCTGAGGTGTCGGCGCATACGAAAAACTACACCAATGAAAGGCAAGACGCGGTCAAGAACCTTGCCAAGGCTCTGATAGATAGCTATCCGCGTATTGCGAAACAGCGAGGGAGGCCAAATGGTTAGTGCAGCATAGTACGAAGGCTCGTATGAAAGTAAACCTAACTTTCGACTTACAGATCCTATTCCAGTGCATTATATCCCATTTCATGAAAACTTCAACTTTGTCGGTCGTGAGAAAGTCCTCTCCAATTTGGAAGACATGCTCTTCACACAGACTGGCTTTCAGCAGGTTGCGGTTGTAGGCTTAGGTGGCATGGGCAAAACCCAAGTGGCCTTGAAGCTTGCGTATACAACAAAGGCAAAACATCCTGACCATTCTGTTTTTTGGCTCACTACCGCTAGTGTAGATGGATTCCGCAATTCCTGCAAAAAGCTTACTCAGACGCTGAAACTCGAAACAGCTGATGGTGATGATCCAAGAATGGTCGTGAAGAACTACCTAGAAGCCAAGGGATGTGGAAACTGGCTTCTTATTCTCGACAACGTCGATGATCCTAGTATCTTTGACACCGTTGATGTGGAGAACAGGATCGGCAATTTTCTTCCACGCAGTGACAAGGGACGAATTCTATTCACTACAAGATCTAAAAGAGTCGCCAGGCTGGCTGTTAAACATGATGTCCTTGAGCTCGAAGGCATGTCACCAGAGGAGCTGACGGCGATTTTGAGTCGGGATGCGGAAGACCTTAGTAAGCCACAAATACATGATGAAGCCCAAATCGAGGACCTCCTCAACGAGCTATGTCATCTTCCATTGGCAGTTGCACAAGCTGCAGATTACATGGCCATCAATGATGTGACTATTTCCGAATATCTCGAGCTCTTGAAAGAGGCTAAAGAAAGCAAAATTGAACTCCTGCAACATAGCTTCGTCGACGACGTCCATCTCGACAGTTCTCAAGGTGCTGTAGCCACTACGTGGCTTATCACATTTCAACAAATTCAAAAGGCTTCACCAGATGCAGTAAAGCTGCTTCGGTTTATTGCGTATATCGACTCAAAGGCCATTCCACAAAGCATATTCCCAAGTTTCGAAAGACAGAAACAAATGACAGATGCGATTGGAATACTCGTGGGATACGGCTTCCTTCGTGCACAAAAGGCTTCTGGAATCTTTGATATGCACAGCCTTGTGCACTTCACAACACAACTCTGGTGCAACGATCTGGAGCATAACAACTCACACACAACAGCTGTGCTTAGCCACATGATTTCAATATTTCCGGATGACGAGTGGGAAAATCGATTCGTTTGGCGCCAATATCTACCTCACGCGTTATGTGTTGTTAAAACAGGAACGGGGAGTGAGGGAAGCATCGCTGAGCTAAGATTCAAAGTCAGCAAATGCTTACAAAAAGATGGTTACATTGGAGATGCCGTGGAAATGCTCGAAGATGTAGTCACGACGAGAGAGGAAGCTCTAGCAGCTGATCATCCTTCTCGTCTAGCATCTCAGCACGAGCTTGCACGAGCATATCTTGCTAATGGCCAAGTCAAGAAGGCCGTTTCAATGCTTGAGCATGTGGTCAGGACAAGAGAGGAAGCTCTAGCAGCTGATCATCCTGACCGTCTGGAGTCTCAACATGAGCTTGCAGGAGCATATCTTGCTAATGGTCAAGTCGAAAAGGCCGTTTCAATGCTTGAGCATGTGGTCAGGACAAGAGAGGAAGCTTTAGCAGCTGATCATCCTTCTCGTCTGGCATCTCAACACGAGATTGCAGGAGTATATCTTGCCTATGGCCAAGTCGAGAAGGCCGTTTCAATGCTTGAGCATGTGGTTGAGGTGAAAGAGAAAGCTTTAGCAACTGATCATCCTGACCGTCTAGCATCTCAACATGAACTTGCACGAGCATATCTTGCCAATGGCCAAGTCGAGAAGGCTGTTTCAATGCTTGAGCATGTGGTCAGGACAAGAGAGGAAGTTCTAGCAGCTGATCATCCTGACCGTCTGGAGTCTCAACATGCACTTGCAGGAGCATATTTTGCTGGTGGCCAATGTCAAATCGCCACTGAGTTACTTCAACATGTTGTTAAATTAGATTGCATCTCGTCAAAACGGACCTACCAGCAGCGCACACAGGCACGACAATTACTTGAAAGTTGGCTTGCAAGTCAGCCTGATTCTCAAGATATCCCAAATTGAGACCTCTACACCTCCTATCCTCCTTCTCCTTCTCCTGTTCTCCTTCTTGTTCTCCTACTCTCTCTCTCTCTCCTTTCCATATTCCTTGACATTGTTTTCAATTATTTTCCAGGCCATAGATTTGAACAACACACATCAACCCCATCAACAACTTAATGTTTTATCTGCTTCACCCTCGTCTACCTTTTTTAGCCAAATATTAATAGAACCTGATGATAGCATCCTTTTCAATCACAAACACCAAATACGAATGTCCAAGTTGCTTGTGTCGTCTTTAATGCTTAGACTTGATTTAACTTGACAAATGTGAGGCTGCATGCAATGCTAGTCCTCAGGCTGTAATAACATCTTTTGATGCATTATTCTTCCCTTGAGAAAAACACTTCAAGGGCGCCATAATACGCTTTTAGAGCTGGTTTAACATCTCATGACTTGCCTTTCAAAGTAGCCTCCAGGTCTATGGAGGAGCCTAGGAGCTTAGCCTCCTCCTCGATAAGTGCTGGAGTCCGTAGCTGCGCACCAACCTTTGATACAGCATTCCCTAGACTCACAGCAGCAACCCCAAGCCCTCTAAAGTCTCCTTTAATGCTGCCTTCTGTCAGCGGGCAACACAAGCAGTTGACAGGGAGATAGTCTCGGAAAGACGGGCTCTTGAGCACCGGATAGGCTGTTCAATTTCTATGCTACGGTTTTTGGCGGTCCCAAATCGCACATTATCAAGAGGCTAGAGTAAATAAGGCAGGTGAGATTACATGCATATCGTGGCAACCCCGTCCCCCTCTCATTACACCTCAAGGTCAGACTAGCAGTGGCTTTCGTCATGCCTATCAAATGTTAGAGGACGCTAGAGACTATTTGATCGTGCCTTTGTGTACTGGTCAAAGTGCTCCAGCCACTCAAGACTAATCTCGCTTTCAATCCACTCCTTCCCAGCTTCCACAGTGCCCCAATCTCGCTTCCTTAAGGGGTTGCTCTCTTGGTAACTGCTGCCGGAGTCATGTTGGCCACAACCACAATGAATGGTATTCAGCATTGATCTTACGACATGCTTGATAGTCGACAAACCATCGATCAAAGAAAAAATGAGACCGGCGAGGGGAGTCTTCTTCTGGCCCGCTTATCATGCACATGACATAATAGATAGAATAATGGAACAGGACATGTATACACATATAGCAAACAGCTTAGGTTGCCGAAGAGCCTACAGCTACCGCACAGGGAGAGAAGCTTGTGAGGGAATCGAGTTGACGCACTTCGATATGGATCTAAAGAGGAGATGCTTAAAAAGAGGTACTTGGAGGGACAGTGGTGACGATAGTGATGAGAAAACACAGTAAGCCGGCCCCAAGGTAGACGGTCTATGCCTGCTTATATAGACAAAGACTAGCAGCCGGCTCGACGGCGTGCTCGCAATACTGATCATGGAGGACCTCTCTCAATAGACAGTCTTAGTTGATGCTGAATCCCGCAGTCAAGACACGGCAATACCGTTCAGCATTGCGCCCCAGCCGAATTAGTGTAGGCCATGTAGTGACTCGGGTCTACGCAGTAGGGTAGTTTGGGTTATCCCGACTCAAGAAGCAGTGTCATGTTGCTGCCGAAAATTCCCTTTCTTTCATTTGCTGTTATTTGGGAGGGCGCTTATGCCGCTTTTGAAAAACTGACGATGTATCGCTAGCGCTATTATCGGCTTGCTGGGTAGCGAGTCGCCGGCATTGTGTTATCTCCGTTCAGCGGCAATGGCCCCGGCACCACACCCGCTATTCCACTGCTTGCAGGCGGCTATAAAGATACTGAAATGGCCTTACTGTTGGTGGCTCCGGCAAAATCCAGCCTCATAACCACAGTTTGTAGACCCTATGCTGGCGAACTAGCTAAGGCGGGAGAACAGATGCAGTAGCGAGAGAATATGGCGGAGCGGGTGCTTCATTGCGACATAGCAGATACCTATTTGCTCTTTGCTGCTTCAATTTAGTTGCAATTTACCCTCTAGAACTTCAACACCATCGAAGTCATCATGGGAAAGGCTACTAGCACCTCTGCCGGCAGACAGCTCTAGCTAGCCTGCTTTCAGCAGACCGCCACTTCTCCATTCATTAGATTTCACAGTAACTTGAGCCTTGGTTATAGGCTTTCCATCCTGGCATAAACTCTTGGCCCCGTAGCCACCAGCAGCCGCAATTTGAAAGGCCGCAAACGTGCCCTTCGCCAAGTTATGGCGCCCGCAAGTTTTAGCCGCGATGCTTTCTAGAAGTCCATGTTAGCCGGCGCGCCGCGATCAAGTCGCCATGAGGGAGAGACGATAGCATACTCTTAATCAAGCCACCACTGCCAAATCCTGAAGTAGCAAGGGCTTTGGCCACTTCTTTGGGGAGCTCTACTATTTGGAGCAAGTTGGAGTCAATTTGTGTATCAATTTCAGGTGATTCGGTCAGTAGAGGCAGTGCTGGGTCAAGTTTCCCATTCTAGTAGAATTGCGTTAGCGGGGGGGAGAGAAACAGAAGAGAAACGGAGAGGGAAACAAGATTTTCTTTGAGATGACATCTCTAGAAGTTTCTACGCCCAGTACAAAGCCAGTATCACGCACGTTCTTTGCTTCATTCTCCTGGTCGCGTCAGCAACTAAGCCTCATGATCATCGAGCTCCGTCTCCCGCTCTTCGTCGGCTGCTTTGGTGTCTATGCCATCCAAGCCCCCCATTCTCTTCAAGAAAGCAGTGTCAATTATTAAATGCCGTAGCCAAAAAAAATGCTCTAATACTACATTGATAAATCTCTATCGCCCTCACTTCTTCTGCTTCACAGGCTTCCCCTCGTTCCCTGCCACCCCCATTTGATGCAGTACCTTTACACCATAGCCACCGGCGCCAGCACTCTGCAGAGTGGCAAATACCCCTCGCGCAGGCTGGTGGGCGCCAAAAAGCTTGGCAGCAATGCTTCCTATGTAGATAAGAAAGCCGTCAGGTTAGTTCAATTGGCCATTGTGTTTGTTGCTGTAGAGGGGCAGGCCTTTTGGGCATGGCATACGCTTGATGATACCACCCCTTCCAAAACCCAAGACTGCAAGAGCCACTACTGTCTTTTCAGGAAGTTTAGAAGGCATCTTGGGTGATCGGGGAGCAAGAAATGTGATGGATGTTTGTGTTTCTTTTCGGCCAAGTGTGATGGTGTAGAGGGTTCGCGTCCAGTGTCAATCAATTAGGCGGGTGTTGTAGGCTAAGGAAGCGAGAAAAGAGGGGAGCTGTAGCCGTGGGCTAGTTGTGCTTTATATACACAACGCTCTATGACCGGTACCCTCACATTCTACTTTCTTGTCTCAGCTTCACTTCATGTCTTAGCGCAGATGACAGCCGGCTACATCTCATGCAATCAAAGCCTCATAGCAGGATGTGTCTGTCCACATTCTCCAGGCTGGCAAATACACTAAAGGCATGGCATAGACACCTTTTTTCAGTCTCTAACATCACTTAGCTCACTAGGGGCTTCACACTCCGTTAACTTCGTTACAAAATGCCGTTTTATTTCAGATACGCAGGCTCAAGAACATCAAAGAGAGAATATCTCAACCCCATATTCCCTTCCTCCTACAGTGCAGCGCCTGTGGCCGCAGTTGCTCCAGCACTCTGGAGCGCAGCAAAAATACTGCCCGCGGCGACACTTGAGGTCTGTACCCAAGCAGCAACGGAGCCTGTGTACATTAGCAACCCTAATCTTTGCTTTCTTAGAACTTCGGTCACAAAAACCTACCTGCTATAACGCCTTCAGCCCCAAAGCCTACAGCTGCCAAGGCTGTGGCGGGAATTGCAGCCACGGGGGCTGTCACCACTGCACTAGCGGCACCGAGGCCCATGGTTAAAACGCCGAACATTTTTAGCTTTAAAGAGTAGAGTCTTTTCGAGACAAATAGAAGATCAGGTATCGAGGTATCGAGGTGTGGAAGTGTGTGTTAGGTGGTTGGAAATATGAAAAGAAAAGAAGGAGAGGGAATGCTAGTTGTTGGTAAGTCTACCTTTTATACTTTTCTCTCAGCAGCTGCCTTGCGGGCCGGGCCGCCCACGTACTATTGGTTCTTTTACTTTGCGCCAGCAAAACACCGTAGTTGCCCTCCTCAAATCCACAGTACAATACAAGTAGTGTGTTGACAGTTTAGACTTGCTGCCAATGTTTCACAAAATGTTTTCATCAATCATGCGGTGCTGATATGAGTCAAAGGATCAACTTGCAGGGATGCTAACAACAAACAAAGGAAATATGGCCCAACATTGTTCTGTTTATCTCACTTGCACATGCTACTCCAGCCATTCAATCATCTTCAACAATTACCGGTGCCAGTGCATTCAAGCCAATACCGACGGCTAGCTCGTTTGTTTGTAGATCTTTGTTTGCAGTTGTACTATCATTCATTGGTGTTTGTGACATTGATGTGTTGTCACGTGACTCCGTAACCCTAGTCACCAGCACCTCCCCATCCAAATCCTCATGGCGCCATCGTGCACTGATCAGCGGAGTCGACAGCTGTCTACGATGGATGCGTCGCTTTTAAAGGACGCATCTACTCTCAATGAAAAAACTGAAAAGAGGTCTTTTCAAAAACTCTCGTTTTCCAACTTGCCTTCGTCTTGTTCCCGTCAGCAGAGCACTCGAGTCTTTTGCCGGTCAAAGGGTGAGCCCCGCGTCTCATTCCTCGTCCCCCTCATTGCCATTACTAATCCTCCTTCAACTGCTCCCAAAACTATCCAAAAAGACAACCAAAAGCCATGAGCCTCCCCAAGTCCTATCCCCCGGCACTGATTGCCGCCGAGGAGAGCCACATCGTTACCGTCATCAAGGACTGGACCATTGCCAACGGCTTGTGCATCCGGCCTCCGCCGGCTGTATTCCCACTGGCTAACGATCCCCACGCCATTTTAGGCTGCCATGTGCCAGTGACGTTGTTCCCCAGCCGTTTTCCACGCGAGTGCTTTGATCAAGCACATGCAGTGCAAAAGGCATATGGCGAGCTGTACATCAAAATCGGCCGCGACGAAAAGTTCCTAGCCGACATCGTCAGACAGTGAGTCGCTCTAGCGATGAAACCACCTCTACTACCTGCAGCAAGATGTAAGCGAGTGTCTGGGCTTGATACTGACTCCTTAGGATTGAGGGCGACGACTTCACCGTGAACCTGTGGAAGGTCCATGAACGGGTAAAGGCCGAGGGCTACGTCCAGGTATGATTTGTACAAGCGAAGAGAAGGGGGGAAAAGGGAAAAGTAGGGGAAAAAAGAAAAAGAGCCCGCTCTCTAACAGTCGCTTGTGATAGCCCCTTTCTCTCGGCCTGTTCCGCTCCGATTACATGGTGCATGAAAACATCGTCGACGGCAAAACCACGCTACAGGCCAAACAAGTCGAATTCAACACCATCTCCGTTTCCTTTGGTGGCCTGTCATCTAAAACATCCCAGCTTCACCGGTAAGCCAGAGACCCAGTCGGCCTATTTCCTGCATGCAACTTCACTAACAACCAACCATCCCGGCAGGTATCTTGCCTCTGCCGAGTATCCCTTGCTATCTAATCCCCTCCCATTGGGCACCGTTGAGACCCCTTTCAGCGACAGCGCTCAGGAGCTGGCCGCTGGCCTGCGTGCGGCCTATGATGCGTACAATGACACCGAAGGCGCCGGAGCCCTTCCCCGGTGTGTACTCTTCATCGTGCAGGATGGCGAGCGCAACGTTTTTGACCAGCGCCAGCTCGAATACTACCTAACGCAGCCCACGATAGCCACGCAGCAAGCGGTGTCCGTCTTCCGCCTGCCCATCTCGCAGATTCGGAAGCACACTACAGTCGAAGACTCGGCTAAGCGCCACCTCATATACACTGTCCCACAGAACCCTGCGGTACACTACGAAGTCGCCGTCGTCTACTTTCGCTCTGCCTATGATCCGTCCGACTACCCTGTGCCCGAGGTCTGGGAGGGTCGCTACCACCTCGAACGGTCCAACGCCATCAAGTGCCCCAGCGTACTAACCCAGCTGGCTGGCTGCAAGAAGGTGCAGCAGGTGCTGGCGACGCCGCGGGCCAATAGCACCAGCGAGCCGCCAGCATTCCTAGGCCGGTTTGTTGACGAAGATGCGGTTGAAACAGCGCTGCTGCGTGAGACATTCACCAATATTTACCCCATGGATACGTCTCCTGCAGGTCTGGCAGCACGCAAAATGGCCCTAGATCCAGAGTCGTGTCAGGCCTTTGTGCTTAAGCCACAGCGCGAGGGCGGAGGCAACAACATCTACCGATCAGCCATCCCAACATACCTACAGAGTATCCCCGAGGAAACGTGGGGTTCGTACATCTTGATGGAGCTTATTACGCCGCCGCCCGTGACCAACGTAATTCTGCGCAATGGCGTGGTAGAGAAGGGCGGTGTTATTTGCGAGCTGGGCGTTTACAGCACGGCAGTGTGGAATCAAGAGTCGGGCCAGGTGCTGCGCAATCAACATGCTGGCTACTTGCTGAGAACAAAAGGCAATAAGAGCGAGGAGGGCGGTGTGGCTGCGGGCTACGGCTGCATGGACAGCGTGGCCCTCGTTTAGGAGATTGGTGCGAACCTTGGTGTATGTCAACGGGAGCAAGCTATAGAACACATGGGCTTTTTTTCGGTCGCAAGAACAATTGATGTACAAACACGGCCATATAATGGAGAAATAAAATACAAATAGACATGCGGAAAATAAAAACAGTAGCAACAGCGATGTGTGCCACAAATGCTCACAATCTAGTAGAAGAACAGTACATTGCAAATAAGAAGTAGTAAAACACAGACGCCACGCAAGCATAGGAATGCAGTGAAACCACAATAATCCGTCGTGGCGCCTTCTCAGAAGATAACAGATGGGGCATGGGTGGACGAAATCGAGAAATTCAGGCCAGCTTGATATTCATCATTTTGTAGCAACACAACTCTTAGTACAATGTTTACTGTTGGTTTTCGTCAGCACCCTCAGCCTTGGGGCGCTTGAGAATCTCAATGTTGCCTAAATAAAAGTCAGTACAGGATCCGCGTATCTATGTCACGCCGACACGGTGTGCAGGAGGGACGAAAGGAAAATGGAGGGCTTGTCATACGCTGAACAATATTCAGACTGTTAATGGTCTTGCCAGAAGCCTCATCATTATAGCTGGACATAGAGGCATCGCCCTCAACATAGACCATGCAACTAAAAAATGAGCACACAGTTAGCAACGGGATCACGAAAACAAATGAAGCAAAGCTACACATTAGGCTAAAAGAAATCACAGAGCACTCACCCCTTAGGAAGGCCAAGCATGAAGTCCCTCTTCTTGCTGCCGTATTCGTCGCCCTTGAGGAACGAGGTGATGCGAAAGAAACTAGCAGGCTTGTCCTTGCCGTTGCTGCAAGCCACTGAGTAACGCAGTACCTCCAGCTCAGGCTTGCTGGTTGACAGGACCTCGGGGGTGGCAGTCAGGTGGCCAATGATCGACATGCGGGCCATTTTCATCGACGAAGAGGTGCTGAACGCGCGGGCGGCAGAAGCCGACGAGACGACGGTGCGACGAGCAATGAAGGAAGACATTCTGTAAGGAAAAAAAGAGCGGGGTAGTTCAATTGAAATGAAAAGTTGTTGACGACAGGGAAAGAAAAAAAGAGGGGATCGATAAAAGCTGGTGTTTCCTAGCTGGTTTCAGTATGTAGCGTGACGTGAGAAAAGAATAGAGATCGCGAAATAAAACATACAGAAAGACAGAATGCGTCCGTACTGTTTGCAAAGACCACAAGGCTACCAATTTTTATGAATCAACAAAGTTTTTCAAGTGGGGAAAGCATGGCACGGCTTTGACGTTGCACAGACAAGCAGCAAAAAGAAAATAAAAGATTATCAGGCGTTCCCTGCCAGCCCACCGCAACAGCGAGGAGAATGAGAATGATTACTGTGTTTACTACGCAGCTGTTTGGCGCATTTGTTTATGGCTTAAAGTTGTTTACATTCTTGAGATGGCATGGCATGTTGGTGTTGTGGCTTGCATTCCGTTCATCAGCTGTGTTGAAATTGATCTTGAACTTGAATATATTTAACGTAATGTTGAAATTGATCCTTATTTTATGTTGTGCTTGGTGAAAAGTTTGGCTACTGCTTTTTTTTTGTATACTAGCCCCTTTTTTGATAAGTGCATCCATCGTCTTGTCAGTTTACCCGGTTTTCATCCGGGGCTCGCTTGAGCCTGCTTCAACAAAAAGAGCTCGGCATGTGATGTCCTGTTTATCAACCCTAGTTAGCCCTACTCTGCCCCAATTTCCATGCGCGTCCACATCATTGTCTAGCTTCATAACCACGGTCATTTTATATTTACATACAAAAAAAGTAGACGAGAAAAAAGCCTCACACTGGGGTCAGCCGTGTGGTTTGAGGTACTCCCCGTTTTACTAGTCTCCATGAAAATGTCAAGCTTTGAGCATGGGTGCGGTGGCACATGTTTTTCATTCGGCCAAGTTCCAAATCCATCACATTTACCCGACGTTATTCCGAGTGGAGCTGGAATCTCCTCAACAATAGGTGATAGCGACCTTTGTTGCTGCTTGCTGTGGGATATCAGGTGCCCATGGGACGACGCTTACTGTC
Source organism: Ceratocystis ficicola (assembly GCA_038407015.1). Taxonomy (NCBI): domain Eukaryota; kingdom Fungi; phylum Ascomycota; class Sordariomycetes; order Microascales; family Ceratocystidaceae; genus Ceratocystis; species Ceratocystis ficicola. The sequence continues at coordinate 14,717 of JAZBQP010000125.1, forward strand.
AAAGTTTTCGCAAAAGTCCATTTTAAAGCGCTTTTCATCACTACACGGACAAGACCCAAGAATAGCCCTCCACATCTTAGTTAGCGGACGCCATCGTATGGCTATTGCTTGCCCACATGCGCGACTCCTCCATTGACTCTCATGTCTGGTCTAAGCACAAGCAGCGGATCTCACAAAACAAATCATTCGCCAAAAGCCATCCGTCGGCTGACTAGCTCGTAAACATCCCATGCGGGCGACCAGGGATAACCAGGCCTAGGCCAAATACAAAGCGCAGGGTGAGCAAATAATCAGTCATCACCCAATTCCTTCTCTTTATTGGATCTGCCATGCAGGCCATTGGCTTCGCCTATTGTCCGACATATAGCCATCTGCCCGCAGAGTCCAGTCCTCAGGCCTGGTCACCACATCCACGCCCCATCTCTGCCGCAAGCCTCAACAGCCGGTCAGTTTACACAACCCCCAGATGAAATTTGAGGTGGCAAGAGTAGCAGGTGCCCCCAGCCCATCAAGCAAACGTCAAAACCATGGTGGTGAGCTCACCGTCTCACACCAAGACATATGCAGCTTGTGCTGCCTATTTGTTTGTGAATGCCAGTGTGTTTCTGTGCTCCCGGATTGATTCCGCTGGCTGTGTGTATCCGAACATGCTATCAAGCAGCGCCTAAGTAGCTAAATACTAACAAGACGACGGGTTACAAACATCCTATTGGATCATACCCCAGTTTGTCCCAGGCTCTTTTGTCAGCTAGTCGCTCTTTGTCACGACTTTAAGCCCCATCCGTGCTCAGTCTTCTACAATTCTCAAAAGCCCTGCATAGCCGGCCACTAAAAGGCGAACAAAACCGAGCAGACTATAGCAAACTGGCAAGCAGAAGCAAATTGTAATGCGAGGCTAGGATCTCTGTAGCCAGAATAACTGCACATGCATCCTCCACCGCCGACCATAAGCTTCCTCCCTATGTCATGTGTAGACTGTATTCACTAGTGAATACAAAGCTGCAGGCATCAAACAGAAAGAAACCAGGTAAACGGGCAGGAAAGTCCCCTTCATGGCGTTCTAGCACCGCCGCCTGTAGAAAAATACGGCTGTGCCATGCCGCTAGTACGCCCGTGTCACATCTTTTTTCGCGCTATAACATATAACTAAACCAAGCCATCAGTGTCATCTATCTTGTCACTCTGATGTTCCAAGTCATCTTAGATATGTCGGATATGGTCGCCAGGCCCCAGACCCATGCCATGCCTCGCACGCAACAGCCAATCAAGACGCTAAAATAGACAGGCTTCTTTTGGCCTATGACAAGCCTAGCCTGATTTGGGCGTTAACAAGGCTCCACTATGGACTTCCTCAAATCCATTTTAGGCAACCAGGGCTTTTCAGCTCTAAAACCAGCATGCATGCGAAGAGAGCGAACAACGGCTACAAGAAGGAAAAGAACCAAGACGAAGGGCGCGAAGAGTAGAGCGGACAATACAGCGCGATGACCGAAAGCCAGAAATACAGAAACATGAAATCTAGGTCCGTTGGGGAAGGAACAAAAACAGAGGCGTGCTAAGCAGAAAAGAAAGAAGTAGCACAGGAAGTCCACAGCAAGACTAGAAACTGCCGCTAGGTGTTCTGTTCCTTGCCGCAAACTACAGGGCATTTGCCACTACTTATTAGTGTTTCCCAAACAACCATCATTGGCTCTTAGCGGGAGCAATACTATTGCCCTATCCCATAGAAGCGTGGCTGTCTTTTCCCACTACTCATCACTTGAAGCCCCGTTCGAGCCATGTTGCAGCAGAGGCTGTCGCTCCTAGCCCCATGCTTGAAGAATCGTGCCGCCCTCACACCCCTCTTCTCTTCTATCGCTACCCTGCCAATAGAGCCCTGGCACTTGGCGGCCAAGAGAAGAACGCCAGAAGCAAAACCCCTGGCTTACTTCGGTCATGCTGGCCTTGACTGTTCTAGACTCTTGATCGGCGCCCTTCATAGCCTGGCTCGGCCATTTCCGTATGGTCCTGCTCCCATACTTGCTTCAATCTGTTATCATAACATCACCAGCCCTTATCGTTGCTTCTCACTCCACTATCCGTGTCAATACCAGCTTCTAGTGCCTTATCTCTACTCCAGCTTAGCTACTGCTCTCATACTGCCTGCCCTGTCTCCTCACAACCGCGGCTTCTTTCCCCTAGTTGCCCTGCCTCTCTCCTACACACACATTGGCTATTCTCTCGGCACAGATATCCACTTCCAACCTGGCAATCCAGTTACTATGCCACAGAGGCCACCCTTCGAGCTAGTCCTGCCAAGATCCAGTATTGTCAATGCTAGGGTGTCTTTCTTACTAACGAGCCTCTTTGCATCTTTTGTTGAGCCCACTGTATCTCTTTCGCTGCTTTTGCTACAAAGTCTTTATAGATGTGTGATCTTCCAGTATTTTGTCGCTTTATACTTCTACTTCATTAACTGACACATAATCGTCTCTAAACTATAAACTGTAGCTTAAGCCCGACTATTTTGCTTGCTTTAGCCCCATTACAAAAACCCTTTTCATCATATCTTGGGTCTTATAAAAGCTATGGCTTCTATCTCCCCCCTTCCTCTCACCCCTTCCCCCGTCCTCCGTCTCTCTCATCTCCTTTTTCCTTTCTTTTACCATCCCCACCCCCTATCGTCTCTACATCATTACGGACAGCTAGGGGAACCTCTAATCACCAGCTGCCATCACATCGAGCGATACGCCGGCACTGCCGTCATATCAGCCACCTACAACTGAAACTTTTACCAAAAGCCACCAGGAAGTCAAGGATAAAGGCTCTCCTCGGTTTTCTACGGCCTTCTAGTTGTTTTCTTGCTTTGCGGCCAGTATTTATTATCCTCCACGCCTCATTATTCTGTACTTGATGTTCTCTAGCTTGTTAGTCTCTAGCCACGCCCATCACCCTATCCGTTCGCCTATAGAGCTGTTTGCTTGGCTTTGTTTCCCCCACATTATTTTATGCTGGTACGATTGCTTAGCTACTGTTTCTTCCTGTCGTGCTCTTGCGCTACGCTGCGTGGCGTGTCTTCTTTGTCTCCCTCGTCTACTTTCTCTCGTGTCACCTCGCCCTCTGAGGCAGAATCTGCATTGTCCCTTTCCTTGCAACATCCTGGCCGCTGCACCTCACCCCGAGTTCCAGTTTCCTGTATTTCATGAGCCTTCCATCTTCATTTCTCGTTCTTGTATTTCACTCAGCCTCGATACATAACACAGAATGTCGCCACCAAATATCATCGATCTCTCATACTTTTCAATCGGGCCCGGAGGGGTCATGGTCCCGATATCCCCATCAACAGAGGCTTATCCGCCGGGACATGTAGCCAATCTCGTTTGCCGCGTCATATTTGGCATTATTGCCCTGTTGATGTGTCTTGTGCCGCTAAGGCTTTTGTATCGGAATGGCGAGTTTGCCGCTACAGTCCTCGTCATCAGTGTTCTCATCACCATTGTGTTTTTCCTGGCCGACGCTCTTATATGGTCGAGCCTGGATACTTCGACCTGGTGGAACGGGGTTGGATACTGCGATATACATGTCTACCTCTTGCTATGTACACAAACTACGGTCGTCGCCTCGATTTTCGCCATCATGCGCAATCTTGCCGTCAACATTAACATGATGAGGGCTGGGCCAATGACCAAGCGGGAGAGAAAGCGAAAGAATATGATCCAAGCCCTCATTATATTTCCCGTGCCATTGCTTCAGCTAGCTTGGATCTACCCCATATCCTCGCAACGCTATGGGATCGTTCCTCTGTCTGGCTGCGTAAATCGTGTGTATTCTTCGTGGCCCGTCCTTTTTCTCATCCTTCCTCAGGTCATCTTCCCCTGTCTCACGGCAGTGTATGCTGGTAGGTTAATTATTAGCTAAAGCTTTCCACCCTCGCTCTTTTGCCCTCTATCTCTACGCTTACTCTTAAAAATTCTCTCCTAATGAGCAGGCCATCTCTCTGACTTTGGGTTTGGTCCATCTTTAGTTCTTATTTACGTCCGCTTTAGAGACCTTCGCAGTAGTATGGGCAACGTGCTTTCGGCCTCCAGCAACCCGCTCGTACGATCGCGAAGCAACCGTGCTCGCCAGCAACTCTACTTTATGAGCTTAACCATCATCGTTCCGTACCTGCCGGTTACCATGTACTTTGTTTCACGCAACATCAGAGTCTTTACGCCATTTCTTACCTTTGACTTTCACAAGATCCACGCAGGCATGCCTGGAATGCCGTGGAACACCGTCGTCTACATTGCTGGCGAATGGAATACCTTCATTTTAACCAACAGTACATGGATCTACCCCATCTGTGCTATCCCCATATTCCTTTTCTTTGGGCTGACGAGAGATGCAATCAACAACTATCGGAGAATACTTGTCCGGTGTGGCATGTCCCGGTTCTGGCCCTGGTTGTTGGAAGAGTATACCCCTGGTCGTGTTCAACAGCCCAGCTGGGCCAGGTCAATCCTCAGCTCTCGGTAAGTTTATCTGCTTTTTTTTGCCCAAAAAAGAAACAAAACAACTTCGTCTCAAATGCTAACTAATTGGTACCCATCAGTGCGAACAAAAAAGCCCAGACAAATGAGCATGGACGTCACAGCGGTCTCAGGGTCAATGTATTAATCGAGAGGAAAAAAAGCGAAAAGCAGCATGCCCGTCAACCGTCTGATTCTTCCAACGCTTCTGACCTAATTGGGTCCAACGCCGACTCTTTGTCCAGCCACCTATTACTTCCGCATTCTGGCGGCTCGCTTCCCTTACCTGCCCCTGCCATGACTACTCCAGTATCGAGCTCCCGGGTGTGGGATGGCAGTGGAGTCTCCTACCATGATTCATCGTACGAAGCCGGCTCTTCTTCCCCGGATCTCGACGAGAAATCAGCAAGCATTCAGCAGGTGCATAAATGGACTGGCGCGGGATACGGAGAGAATGTGAAAATCGAGACCGATGTCGCACAGTCATTAGAAGTCGTGAAGAAAAGGTGAATCAACGGAAAGATTTGCAAGAATCCACAGAGGTTTTGATGTTTTCCATGTCGATACACACACATCTTGCACGCTGGACGCTAACGCTGTCTTGTATATAAAAACTGCTCTTCCAGCAGCGATATTCAGCCCCATGCATGTGTCATCTACGTACTATATATAGACAGGATAAACTCATATTCACGTTGGGACCAAGTCCACTAATCAGGCATGACTGACAAGTATGTAAACTAGATATCAGATATTATGATACAGAGATCGAGCGGGAAGTAAGTACATAGAAAGAAGAATAGCAATAACAGCAACATAAAACGCCACATTGCGCCACTCCATCCCATCCCAATAAATAGCGCAAATAAAAAGGAACTGGTATCAAAGTCGGTCTTGTGGAAGTCTTTGCATGAGGCGAGGGAAGGGGAAAAGAAAATACACAAGAAAATCAAAGGAAAAAGGATAAAGGATAAAGAACAATGAACAGACACGTGATTACCACGATCGAAAAACGCGCAGAGGAGAAAATCAAAGTCATAGCCACATCGTCAACCAAATGCGCCGGCCCGTCCAGCTATCATCATGAGACAGCCAAGGGGAGGGTATAAAACAATGAAGAAACGGAAACCAGAAATGAAACAAAGCAAGGAGAAATGGGGCAAAGGAATTGAAAGAAAAGGAGGAATAGATGTATGAACAACGGAGAGCAAGGCGGGAGCCATCAGGCATTCGCAAGAACGGAGCTTCACGCAACGCTGGTGGTAGCGGCCTGTGGTGTAAAAGGTGGGATGCGAGACATGGCTGAACCAGGAGTTGTCGGTGAGTTTTGCGCAGGGGCAATTTCAGGATCTGGGATTTGGATATCAAGCTGTGAGATTAGATGTTAGGTTAGCATGCGCATGTCGACTCCTAGAAAGAATTCTAGTGTAGCGAAAAGAGCCAAGACTTACACTCATATATCCTGATAGTCGCAAAGGGATAATTTTCGGTGCCATACTTCGGCCCTCCGCGCCCATTGAGCGCTCCATTTCGCGATTCCAGTTCTCCAGCCATGCCTCGATGCTCCTGAGTCGCGTTTTGACATTCGTCATGCCAAGATCTTCCCATATCCACCCGGTGACTAAACCCAGAACGCCGTCTACGACATTGCGTGCACTGTAGGGGTCAAACGTCTCTTGGAGATGCTTGTTTACACGCTCCACAACGCGTCTGAACTCTGCCTCGGGCATGCCAGCGGGATCAAGGATTTCGGGGTATAGGTCGGCAAAAGCAGGAGTAACATCACCAGAAACGAGGAAATCGCGGCGCACACGGATAATGCGTGTACCTGAATACTCGGGAGAGTCGACAGGCACATACGGGTTACGATGCGGATAGCAAGGATGCTGGGGGCCCCATTCTTCACCATCAATACCATCGACATCTTCACCCATTATGGAAGAGTCAGAAGATGAAAGCCCTGAGCCAATACTACCAAGAGACACGCGAAAATTTGGTGGCGCAAGGCTGTCAGGACCTCTTTCAAGATCCCGCGAGAACCGGGCCGGAGTTGAAGTAGTAGCAGCCTGTGACGGGTGAGACATGGTGGCGGTGGTGGTGGTGGCCATAGTGGGAGTGACAGAGATTTTGGGTATTATGGCGTTTTGGCGTAGATGAGGCGATGGAGGTGTTACGACAGGCGGAGGTGGTTGTGGAAGGCAAGTATCAGGCGAGGTTTGTGAGACTCTAGATAATGGCCGCGAAGAGGATTCTTGATGCGACGACAGGGAAACAAGGAAGAGTTCAGGAGAGCCTGGTGCAGATACAGGGCTCGGCCGCTGGTGTGCGGATGCTACAGAGCTGCGTCTTTCCTCGTATGATAACCTAACAGACCGCGGCAAAGACACTCGACGGCCCGTATCAAAATCAAGATTAAGAGCAGAGTTAAGGTTTTTAGACTGACGCTGCTCAGGAAGTTTCAACAGAGGCGGGTCGGCAAGAAGAGAGTTATCAGGGGTACCCAATGCGTTCTGTCTCTCGATTTCAGGGTGTGAAAAGGGAATAGAGGGCGGAGACGGAGTGGAGGTGCGATGTTTGCGTGGAAATGCCGGGCCACGTGGGGAAGAACACGGCGAGAGAGTTGAGGTATTCGCGTGTTTAGGCAAACGCGGCGTGGAGTTTGTGGGATTCCACAGACGGGCAGCAAGGGGGCGAGAGCGGCCTCCAAACCGACTTGATGGTGTAGTTGGCGATAAGACAGGAAAGGCGTGTGATGCAGATGCAGACACGGATTTCTGTTGCAGATTAGGTTCAGTAGAGCGGCCGTGACAATGCAAAGCAGGAGGGGGAGCGGTTGGTGTATCAATGCTATTAACGGGCGACGATGAATAGCCGGCTGGATAGCGGGACTTGGGGTTTGAGGCAAATTTTAGGGAGGTTGATGCGGGATATGCGGAACTAGATGTCGCGTGGGAATCCGTTGATGAAACTTGAGGAAGGCGACTGCCGATGAAACGACAGCAGGCGCCAAAGAAGAAAAGAGAGGAAGAAGGGGAAGAAGGGGTGAGGAAGACGAGCAACGACGGTGATTGGCCGACGATAGAATCCAATAACGAGTCAGCTGTTGGCAAAAACAGGAACGCCAACTAAAAACAAGGACGAAGCAAGCAAGAAACAGAGACGTCCAGAAAGCAAATGCAAAGTCGGCTTCAAAGGAAGAAACAACGATGGGCGCACGCAATATGACGACAACAAAAACAACAGAACAAACAAAATGCGCAAGAAGGGAGAAAAACAGGAAAAGAGATGACCGCAGCGCCAAAAGCAAGGATGGCGATGGTGGTCGAGCCAGGGATTTTGGTGGAGATGAGGACCGTGCGGATTTTCTACCGGACTGGTGTGGATCTTCTGCTGCTGAGCGCAGGTTGTGGCGCTTCCAGTGTGGCGCTACTAGACGTGGCAGAAATTGGTAGTGTGGCTGGTATTCTTGTGCCTGTGCTTGTGCCTGTGCTCGTGCTTGTGCTTGTGCTTGTGCTTGTCTTTGTTTTTGTACCCACTCCTTGGCCGCCGTCGTCTGGTCGTTGCTGTCAGCTATCGTCGCCTTCGTACTTGTCGCCGTTGCTGTTGTCGTTATCGTCGCCGTCGTCGCTGTGAAATCAGAGGCTTCTTCGTTATCCCAGGTGGTAGTCGTAAAATCAACAACGCATTCAAGCATTGCGAAAGAGTAACAAAAAGCTGCACAAAAACAAAACCAAGCTATGCCTGGTTTCTTTCGTGATCAGTCGGTATGTCTCGTTCTCTTGCTTCTCTGATTTTTTTCCGTGAGCTTGGGCGGCAGAGACTCTCTATTTAATAGATGGCCAAAGCACCGCGAAGAGATGCCATCGCAGAGGCGGACTGAAACGAAGACATAGAATACTAAAAGATGAGACGGGTTGAGACAAGAATAGCAACATTTATATTCTAACAGCCCACGGGGAGAGCTGGTTGCTTGTATAGTGGGAACGACCAGAAAAGAAATTTGCCAATGTCACCAAGATGAAAATAGCATCTACAAAGCCACGCTCGTTGGCAGTGTAGGAAGCCCAATTTTTTTGCTGCTGCTATCAACATTGTTATTTTTGTGGACAATTATCGTTTGCCAGTTTAATTGTATGTGATTTATAGCATCACCAAGACTACACCCATACAATCATCACACAAACAAGCAAAATAAAAGTAACACAAACCAGCCAACGCAAAAAAATTTAGAGGAGTAACCCTACCATGATTCAAGCTGGATCACTTGATTTTCCAAAGGCATCACTCTGCACAAAGCACAAGGAGTTGTGGGTTTTAGAATAAGGTTGCATAAAGCTGCAGTCGGATGGGTAATTGCCTAATGTTCAGACTGTCGGCGAACGGCGAGATACTTCCATCACTATCCATAGCTTTCTCTCTTTTTCTCCCAGCTCTCAGACTCTTGCCTATTTCTCCTGTTTTCCCGATATCTTTGCCCATTAATATTATCTCATGTGCCCCTCCCAGTCCAATCTCAAAGTTCTCTGCGTCCCATTTTCTTCCTTTCTCATCCACATTATCTTGGCCATTTTTTTATCACAAGCCCCCATCAGCTAACCTCAATAAATCCTTTTTAGGCGACCGATCAGCGTGGCACAGCATGTCCCACAAGACAGGATAGCCCTGTCTAGGCTTGCTAAGAAAAGCCTGGACAAGCTCAAAGCCAGCTAACAACATATTCGCTATTTATCGGCGAAGACCGACAAAACCTGTATGGATGAACTCTGCAGAGACAGCAGTCTTGACGTGAACCAGCTTCAGTTCTACATCTCAACCCCTAAAACAAGCGCCGTTATGCCGTCCTGAAAACGGCTCCCTAGCATACTTGACGAACGCCTCCTCAAATAGGTCGAGACTCCGTCCCCCTCCCACCCTGAACCAAAAACAATGACAAGCCAGAGAAGTTTTGTATTGCGATTTACCTCTGCAACCTTGAAATTGAGACCTTTTAAACTTGTCAGCAAGCCCCCCTCCGGCCTCGACTCCCGGTCTCGACTGGCCCTCCGTGCTCTTTTCCCTTGCCCTCCATTGCTGGAAGACTAAAAACGCATGGATGTAGATGTTGACATTGACAAATTATCACGCAAGGGAGAAGGGTTAGTACAAAAAAAAAGCTTTGGGGCAGTAAATTCGAGGGACATTGACACAGGGAGCAGTTTTGCTCAACGCAGAATCTTTTCTACCCAATTGAAAAGAGGAACAAGAAATGTTGTGTTAGAGCTTGTCTCAGTCGTATACCCATTGGCCACAATGTAGGGAATGGGGAGGGAGACAATAGAATTAAGACGCCGCAGAATGTGTTACTTAGTCAAGGGTTAATTTGAGGAACATTATAACCCTACTATTTGTACTATAGCACACAGCCCACCCTAGTGAGGCAAAGCAGAGCTCACGGAAATAAAGCTTTTTATCCTACCAAGTTAGTGCCAACGGCATACCGCAACTAGCTATCCTCTGTTGTTCATCAGTTGCTGAAGATCAGTTGAGAAGGATGAGAGGATCACATTGTCACTCTATTGGCCCCTGTCGCTAAGGTCAAGTGTTCGCTACAGCTCAAACCTTAAAGTAGAAGCTAGGACTCATTTTATTAGTTGCTAGAAAAAAAAAAAAATTCCTGCTCCTGCAACTGCAGTTGAACTCTAAATAAAATTAAGTTAGAGTGGGTCTAGATCCATCGGAGAAAGTCCGCTCGCTCTAAACCTATCGAACGCTCAAAGCGTACGTGTGTTGTTGCTTTCCTGATCTAGATCTTGCCTTTTTTTCCTCATATCCGTCATGGCTTGGCTTAGATCGTCTTTTTCTCATGTCTCTCAAAGACATCATTCGCTGTTTTCGTTGGGATAATACGACGTGAGCGTATCAAAATACGGCAACTGTCTTTCCTGCTAGAACCTCTTTCCCTGCTTTGCGTTTGCGCCAATCGATAACTCTGTTGCGTGACTTGCTCTCTTCTGCCTGATTGATTTGCCCCTCTTCTCATCCCTCCTGCCATCTTGTTTCTATGTCCACTTTCGATTAGTTGCCCTTTTATCAGTAAAAAATTTCCATTTCTTCAACTATTTTTCTTCATCGTGGCTCCGATTCCTCCTCGCATCATGACACCTCTTTGAGAGCTTCTAGGTTCCCCTTGCACCCTGCCCTGCTGTTTTCCATGACTCTTTGTCTATCACTTGCGCAATGTGAGGAGGCACAAACATCGCCACCGCAATCTTCAGACACCGGCCATGCTCTCACTGAGATGATGAGCCTTTTCTTGTATTTAGGTGCACATGTTCTCTTATCATTGACTTATACGTACGCCAACGATTCAGCTCTATGATCTCCTTCTCTATGCAGCCTTTGTCATACCTGGAAGTCTCTCTCTAGCACCACGGATCAGCCAAACGAAGCACCTTGACGGCTTTGTTTCCTCGTACAGCATTTCGTCAGCAAGATAACTAATTCTACTCTCCATGTTCCAGTTGGGTCTGCAGCAATAAGACACAAAACTAGACAAAATCATTCAGACTCATTCAACTCGACTAAATCATTGTCCCTTGTCTTGCGTATTGTCGTAGTTCTAGTCAGCATGTCCGGGCCCTAGTCATTCCTCGAATTTATCGTCGCTTTTTTTTTCAGCCCGTCCTTTGGGTATTTTTTCCCTCCCTTGTGGGGATTCCTCTTTTCTCCTTGGCAACCCACTTCATCCAACTCATTTCACGGCCTTGTCATTCGCTTCAAGCCACTGCTAAGATTGTGGTTGTGTGCAGCAGGAGGCTCTGGTCTCTACAGGAAGAGCGGCAGGCTTCAACAGACAGACTTGAACCAACTCTTTTCTCCTTTCACCTTCCTTATCCTTCTGCTCTACCTTCACATCTTTATTCTTGATCTCCAGGTCTTGGTCACTCTCACACTCGTTTGCCGCAGTGTGTGCATCCGTGTATTGTTGTACGGTCAATAACCAGTCTTCGTTCTGCACGATCAGTCTCACCTTCCCAACCAGCTCTCCGCTTCTCTTTCATTTATGTCTATACTCCACTGCTCGCAACTTCTTATCCTCCTTAATTACTGGCTCTTCTTGTGCTGCGTTTTGCTTTTGTCATCCAGATACTCTTCTCCGATCCGCCCCATCGGCCTTTCCTGAAGCAATAGTTTGTCATACTCTTCCGGAAATCCTCCAACAATAATGCTTACTTGCTATTACCATTACGCTTTTTAATACCTTTGTCCAACTCTTGACACTCATTTAACTCGCAAGATCACCTCATACCCACAACTTCTTTTCTTCAAATATCTTAATCACTACACGGCTACAACTAATTACCTCTACAATGTTGCCTCGCTCAGTACCTATCTTATTATCATTCTTATCTCTGCTTCTTCTCTCACATGATGTTGCAGCTCATCTTTTGAGGCGGCAACAAGCCGATTTGGTGAACCCCATCTCTACAGACTCTGTCATCCAGCCAACTTCAACTTCCGAACTCAACTTCAGTGAAACTTCAACAGTGACAGCATCAGACTTCTCATTTTTACCAACAACTACACCCCATGCCACTATCACATCCACACCGTTCAACTTGACAAATTCTACAGTTGGAAGAAACTCTACAGCAACTCATAATTCCACAGGTAAGCCAATGGCGGAAGGATATGCCGTATTTTGAGCTGTGTACTAATAACCACTGGCAGCCACATCTACCGCTACAGCCGCGCCTTCTCCTGCTTTACCTATCGAAGTCAGGCTAACTCCTGCCTTTGCGATTGCTGGAGCTTTGCTCATAATTTCTGGGGGCGTCCTTGCCTTCTGGAACAACAACTCTATTCAGGCTTTCCTTGGCGGTGCCATGCTAGCCGCCCTTGCAACCATTGTTCTAATAGTGTACGTGATGAACCCGCCTATTAGCAAGGGACTTCAGTGCGCCTACTTGGTTGCCGGGCTCGTCACAGGACTTGCACTTGGTGGAATGTCTTTGCTATTCCGTGAGATTATTGAAAGTCTTACTTGTCTTCTGGGTGGCTTTTGTATAGGCATGTGGTTTTTGTGTCTTGGCGATGATGGCCTTATCCATGTCACTGTTGGCAGAGTTGCTCTCATTGCTGGATGCTCCTTTGTTGCTTGGTCTATCTACTGGATTCCGTTCACTAGAGACTGGACTCTCATGGCTCTGACATCATTCGCCGGGGCCACTGTTGTAATTCTGGGTGTTGATTGCTACAGTCGCGCTGGCCTGAAGGAGCTTTGGGTTTATCTTTGGGATATACATGCTGACCTATTCGAATATCACATGACGTTCAACATCACCAAGGGCATTCGCGCCGAACTCGCTGCCGTAATCGTCTTGTGGGGTGCTGGGATTGTCGCCCAAGCACACCTTTGGCGCAAGATATACTCTCGGAAGAATGCCAAACGAGCTGAAGAAAAAGCTGCCCGTGCTGATGTTGAAGCTTTGAACGAGGCTGCTGGCCGTGCTATGCAAACACAGCTTGCCCATGAGAAGGCTAGCTGGGAACGCACCTATGCGGCCAGTAATAGTATTCATGAAGTTGATGGAGACGACAAATCGAAATCGAGACGCAGCTCTGAAGACTCCGGTGTTCATGGCATAGCGGCTGTTGATCATAGCCAGTCTGGGCGATACAGCAATCATCGTCATGGTGGATTTTCCGCTTTCGAGTATGGCGCGGCCCAAAATGGCATTCCTCAACGTCATATATCGACGGCTACAAATGATCCGAGATACAGCAATCCATCTCCCAGATCTCAACCGCTGTCAACGCCAAGGAGGTCTTCTACTAAAAGGGTGTCTTCTTACTCATCTACCCATACAAAGTCGGTGCCAATTTCTCCAGTGACAAGCCAACCTCAAATTTCGCCAGGAAGGTCTTCGTTTCACACATCTGTCAACTCGCCCACCAAGAGCCACCACGAAATCTTGATCGAGGAACCGGAATATTTAGCGCAAGATGGTGCCTCTCAGGAACCTGGTAGTAACAGAGATGAAAGTTTATCACTTGTTGCTACTGTTGATGATGCTCAGAGTCGGAGAAGCCTTGCAACAAACCAAGGCTCATCTCACTCGAACAAGACAGAAAGCAACCAGCACTCCCAAAATGATGCCAATAATGAAGAGTCCCTCGTGTCGGATCACAACTCGTGTAAATCCACTTCCAATCGTGAAGACGAAAAGGAGTGTGCCAGCTACCAGACTTCAACAGCTTCTTCAGTAAAGAAAGTTGCCCTTCCTGGAAATATTTCACAAGCTGCCCTCAAATCTCGCACTGATGACTGGGTTAGACAATCCATAGGTGCTGATGATCCAGACATTGAAAACATAAAAACTAAGGGTGATAGCGATGTCTGCGTTTCTGAAGAGGCTGCTAGACCCGTCAATGTTCAAGATCTGCAGTTGGCGGCTGGTGATGTATCCATCCCTACTACTGGTGTTTCTCAAACGCTAGCTGATTTCTATGGCCCATCAATCGCGGTTGCTAATGCTCACCATGAGAAACGCCGTTCATTAAGGAAATCCGCTGGTCAGGAAAGCAACAAGAAACGATCCTCTGGACGTCGTGCCTCGGCAGGCAATAGCCAGACGCTTCTTGATAGGCGAGACGGGTACCTAAGAACCAAGCATCAGCTTGCGCAAGTGCCACAGTCTGCCCTATCGCTACGAGCAAGTGACAGCAGGTTAATTTCTCGACGTCAATCAGCAAGGAATGCTATGGACGGGAACACTGGGCAATTGCAGCGCCAGAATTTGACAATGTCTAATTTGATAATTCCGAGTAACAACCAAAATCCCAACAGTCATCGCCGCTCTGTACTGAGCCCGAAACAACGCGAAAGCCAACTAGCTTCATTCAGGGAAAGCGTGCAAGCTGACCCTGGAGTGCACTCGTCACTATCCCCTACTAATATGGGTCCAACATCATCACCTACCCTATCGCCAGCTCTCAAACCGTCGTCATCGTTGGCGCACATGGGAAGTCATCTATGCTACCGACCGGAAGACGAGCAGATACTGGAACGCCAACGAAGCCTTCTCCTTGACAAAATGGAGGCTGACAGAACTACACGCGAAAACGAGCTGCGCAATCGCGAGTTAGCGGATCAGCGTCTGGAACAAATGATGAATTTTGGAGGCATGCAAAGCACACACCGCGAGGTGTTGCGGCGGATGCAGGACAAGGCGCATTAAAGAATCTACGGCTCATGAATTTGAAACGATCAAATTTTCAGTCCTTGCGGTTTTGGAAATGGGTTTAGGTATATAGATAGGCCTGTCACGATATGATACATTTCGGCCTGTACATACATGCAGATGAGACGGTTTTTTTCTAACGTCTCTGAAGATATATGCTTGAGTTTAGGCTAATACATTAAAAACTTGACTTCATTAATAATAAGTCCCACCGTTGTCCAGGAAAAACTGCTCTGCCGGCGTTGATACTCGTCCTAGATGCTCATTGCGATGAGGGTATCGTCCGTATTCCTTGAGAAGTGACACATGCTTCTCCTCCGACTTGGAGTTCATATCCACCCAGTCAAGAGCCTCCTTTTGGCCCTTGCTTTCTATTTCAGCGCGACACTCAGACATCAACTCGGAATAGCGCACATGGTCTTGTAGCCACTCACTGTGCATTAGAGGCAAATACCAGAAGATACGGCGGATGGGACTGACGGCGATGGAGGCTTGTGTGTCGGGGCGCCGGTTAGGTCCGAGGCCAAGAAAAGTGTATGTGACAGCACGCGAGATGCGATCCAGGTGGTTGTATATGACTGCCTGGTTGGCACGGAAAATGTTGCGTGGCATCTGGTCCAGTAGGATGATGAGGCCTAAGGCATTTCGGGCCTCCTCATCGGTGAGACCTCCGGTGCCGCCATTGGAGCCTCCACTCGCGACCGTAGGGAAAGCACTGTTGGTGCCGAAGAACGGCGCAGCAATGTGGGCATCCTGACGGCGTTCCTCAGCGTGAGAGTCTGGGAGAGGCTCGGGGAGCGGAAAGGCGTCGGGAAGGAGGAGCGAGAGGGCGGATTTGAAGCGCTTGGTGCAGAGCTCATCGAGGGCTGTATTCTCGGCGGGAGACAGCAGGCCAAACCACTTCTTGACAGTAGCCTCGGGTGCGACGACTGAGCTATGTGGCAAGTCGTTGTACCAGGTGTCGTATACCTGGGAATAAAGCTCAGGAGTGAAGATCTCCTGAATTCGGGCTAGGCTAGCAGACGAGGGAGAAGGATATGTCGACATGTTTGAGATGCGGTATGGGATTGAGGTATGGAGGAGAGGCGCTGGTCGTTTGATAGAGAGGATGGGTTTTAGGATGAATGAGGATCTCATTGTTGTAGAGGACCACTTGAAGGAGGCATCCGGATGCCCGAAGTGAGAGGAGATGCTGGCCCTTATTTATACGCAAGACTGATGTGACACATGTTGCGGAACGACCAAGCGATTACAAATGCGGCTGCAGCAGCAACTTCCGGCGACTACGGCTGTGCCGCCACCTGAACTTGAATTTGTTTAACGTCTAGAAAAAAAACGCTGTCCCGCCAGATTTTCAGTTTTGTTTATATACCCATATAAGGTGGCTCTTACCAGCGACTAGTCCTCATTAGTGTAGTGGTGATCATACCTGCTTGTCACGCAGGTGACCTGGGTTCGATTCCCAGATGGGGAGCTTAGTTTTTTGAATGGTGGTCAGATGACATGATGCATGCGTATCATCTACGATGTTTATTTGTTTTTTTTTTTTTTGCCTCGGCCAGTCTCACCTCGATTTGTCAGTGAAACAGACAAAACAGGCAACAAGGTGGGCAGAAGGCAAGTTATGCATGCGGAAGCTAGAATCATTACGTTGCAAGTATGACGTCTACATTTCCCATCCCGAAAATTGGGACAGCAATAAAAAATTGTCAAGACTTTATCCTTTTTCCATTTTTCTACTTGTTCGTGAAGAAGCTCTGGTTAGAAGTCTCCATCAAACTCATCAACTAAAGCAACTTCTAAACAATTATCGACGTTTTACATCGAGTTTCTCTCCTTAATTCGGTACTGTTCAATTAATTAGTCATTTTACGACTTCGAACCCGCATTGTTAGCAATGGCTTCTGTGCATCGTCCACTTCGAGGCGGCTGTCATTGCGGCCGCTATAGATACGTTGTCGAGCGGCCCTTGGACGCCGTAGAGATAGGACAGGTGCTCCTTGACACGGATCGCTTGTATGGTAGGTTAGACGAATCATCGAAGGAAGGCCCGCATCTGCATTGACGGACGGACTGTCGCTTAGAGTCGATATTGGTGATTTATCATGGTTACATAAGAGGACTCAAGTCAATGCTTTTGGGAGTGGCTTATGATCAGATGGGATCAATGGGGTTGTATTGTATGCACAAGTGCCAACAGGCATTGATCTCTCCCCACCTCACCATCCCATGGCGATGGAGTTACCACTCCAGCCCTGGAGGCGGACAAATGGCCCTGCCCTGTTATTATTTTGCTCATGGAATGGATTCTGGCCCGTTTGTTCTTGTTCTTCAGCGTCGAACTCTATAGCTAACTGCGAATCATTTTTCCCATTATTCTCCTGCAGAGTCATCGGTAGCCTCGCTATTGCCCGCATTTTTGCGTGTTCCGCTTTCCTGGTACCATAGCAGCACGTATACGCTTTTCCCCAATGAATCCCGCTCAACTATTTCTCGGTTTTACTCGCCTGATGAAAGCAGCTCATGCAGGCGCAATTTCTGTGGATTTTGCGGTACGCCCCTGTCATTTTGGAGCGAGGAGCCCCGCTCAGAAGCCGAATACATACAGGTGTCACTTGGCAGCATGGCACGAGAGGATTTGCATGACCTGGAGGAACTAGGCTATATTCTGGGACCACGGGAGCCTGAAGAGGGAGAAGGAGAAGAAGAAGAAGAAGAAGACAAGGACACCAGCGACAAACGAAACAAAGCGAAGACAAAACAGCAACAGCAGAAACCCTCGCAGAAGCACGCGGTAGGATCAACGGCTGGCACGGTCAGCAGGGCCACCAGTGCAAAAAAGAACTCGTCACCCTCCAAGAAGCAGGCAAGGGAACAATCGGTTTCGACTCGGCTGCCGTGGTTTGAAAGCTTTATTGGCGACCTAGCATCTGGTGGACACATGCGCCACCACCACGGTAAACACACATCCCGAGATGGAAACACGCATGTCGAATGGGAGGTGGTTGAATTGACAGGGGATAGCGTTGAGAAGGAGGAGGAGGAAGGTGAGGGAGGCCAGAAAGAGGGGGACCCAAAGATGGTGGGGACTCAAGGAAAGCGAAAGCTTGAAGTGCTGGAGGGGGGTGGCGAGTGAGTGAGGAGCCAAGGGCAGATGCTCAAGAATAAAAGCATCCTCTTTTATGTACGTTATTCTTTTCTTGGATTTTTTTTATCGACTAGAACAACTTACTGGCTCCTGGTAACGTAAGGAGATAATATAGATCATGGTGGAAAAGCAAATATGAAAAAAGGGTAAAAAAAGCCGCCTCCCCCCCCCCCCCCTCCCCCCTAAAAATAAGGTCCGGCCAAAAAAGAAACAAAGCAGCCAAAAAGAGCCCGAGTCCATGGCTCTGGGAAGGAAAAGCTCAAATCAGCTTTAGCTCATTCATATCATATCAGTGGTCTGACGACAAATTGCACCCGTGATATATGTACTATATATGTATACCAAGGGCAACAACGGTGTAGACCCAGGACAGCAGCGACCTGGCTAAGGTCTTAACGGGACAAGGGCAAGGGCAAAGCAAAGCCAGGGCCACGACAATGGGAAAGGGGGCAGAGGAAGCGGGGGGGAGAGAGACAATGGCGTTGTTAATCAAGTACGCGGAAAAGCCAGGTATTGCACTATGTCCATCAGTGTGTACACGTATGTACGGTATACATAGTTTTGCACGGAGAGATTTATAAGTAATGGTGGGTGCATGTGCCAATTTTGAATGCGCCCTTCTTCCCAAGTGTCTGGACTGCTTAAGCGGCAGGATTCTATTGAGTTCTTGGAGAGAGATAACGAACACACAAGAGGAAGAAAGAACGGACTAGCTGCATTTTGTCGCTGCTGCTGATGGAATCAGGCTTACTGTCAGCAATGCTGCGTTGCAGTGCATTTCTAGCTTGGGCTCGAGCCACTACATACACGTAGTATGTAAAGCCCGAGCCCGAGCCCAAGCCCAGGAAACAGGATAGCGGGAGAGGGGGAACAGAAGACAGAGACCGTGGGCTGTAGCTTAAGCACAAGTGCATAAGTACATGGCTATAGAAGCAACACATATAGAACACAACGGTACATCTTTGAATCTAGAGAGCGAGTGACATACTCCTTCTCACAGAGTCCTCATTTTCACAAGACTAAAGAGGTTCTTTCAGCAGCGCTCTTCCTCTAGAAATATCAGGCCTTTGAAAATATGCTTTTCTAGAGCTCGTAAGATCCTAAGGCTCCTGAGCTCCTAAGGCCACTAGGCCCCTAGGCTCCTAAAAATCCTAGAAACCTCCAATAATCTTTAGTGGGGGCCTGTTAACTGGCTTACTCTTTCTCTCCGTGCCCTCATTTCTTTCTTCTGGAGCTTCCTTGCTCCCCTCTTCGCTGCGGGCCGGACCTACTAAGGATTCGCCTCCTCGGGCTTTTGGGGGTCTCCTTGAGAATGGGCTAAGCCTCTGGGGGGGGGGGGGGGGGGGGGCGTGGAGCCAGAAGGAGGGGTAAAGAGGACAGTTGCAAATAGAGCAGAGATAGAGGGAGATAGAGGAAGACGGGGGAAGATGGAAGGACAAGGAGAAAAGGGATTCGCTGGAGCATCTTCCTCTTGTCTCTTCACATCTGCCACAACCCCCATGACCCCCATTACTTGTGCATGTGTTCATTCTGTCCATGTTACTGCTTCGTCTAACTAACTCTTTCCCTCAACTCTCGTCACCGACTCCACACGTGCGTGTTCTGGGCCTGTCTGCATTGTCCATGCTAAGTTCAAGGTTCTAAAAGCCAGGGCCTTCCTGCGTGGATGTGAATAGAGAGCTTCCTTGCTCTTGGCCGTTCCTAGTCCTTATTTTCTCAGATTACTCGATACTTTATAGCAGCTCCATCTCCTCTTCCTTCTCTATTTTCTTTTTTCTTCCCTTTTTCCAACATCCCAATCACCTTCTCCCTCATCCTCTTTTGCTTTTGCACTCTTACACTCTTACACTCTCACACAGTAATTGCCCGTCCATATTTCTCTTTTTGCCTCTCCAGTCATGTCCAGCCCTAAGCTGATCGTCGTTGTGGGTGCCACTGGCAACCAAGGTGGCTCCGTTGCTCGCCGCTTCCTCCAGGCTGGGTTCCGTGTCCGTGGTATTTGCCGCGACACTTCTACCGAGCCAGCTGTCAAGCTAGCGTCTCTTGGTGCTGAAATGGTCTCGGCTAACCTGGACAACCTGGAGACTCTGATTCCTGCCTTTGCTGGCGCTAATGTCATCTTCTCGGTCACCCAGTACTGGGAGCCCTTCTATGCTGGCCGTGCTAAGGCTGCCGAGTTGGGCATCACTTGCCGCCGTTACGCCTATGACGTTGAGTTCCAGCAAGGCAAGAACATTGTTGATGCTGCAGCTACGACTACCGACACCCTGGATCCTAACGGCTTTTTGGTGTCGACTCTGAGTCACGCTGGCAAGTGCTCTAATGGCAGTCGGAAGGAGCTGTATCACTTCGATGCTAAGGCTGATGTGTACCCGTACTATGTCGAAGAGAAGTACCCTGAGCTGGCCAAGAAGATGTCTTGCATCCAAACCGGATACTTTTACACTAGCTTCAGAATCCTGCCCCAGGCGTGGTTGTCGAAGGTACGTTGTCTGATTGCAGGAAGCAAGCCTATTAACATGTTGTTATCCTCCTCCTTGCTGGTCCTTTTATCCGCTCCCTTCCCTTGCTAACGCCTCAGCAGAGACCCGATGGCATTGTTGAAATGGCCACCACCACCAAGGCCGACAGGGTTGTGCCGCATCTGATCCCCAGCGAAGACATGGGCAACTTCACGTATGCCGTGTACCAGATGCCCCCCGGAAAGAACTACATGGCTGCGGGTGCCGTATGCAGCTGGTCTGACTGGATGGCCACGTGGAGCCGCGTTACCGGACTGCCTGCTATCTACCGTGAGATCCCAGCCAAGGAGTTTATTGACTGTATAAATGACGAGATGCTGGGCCAGGAGCTCGAGGACATGTTCACATACAATAACGAACCCGGCTATGACGGCGGCATGGACCTGCTGTATGCCGAGGATCTAGTCAAGGTAAGGGAAAGAAACCCCAGATGTTGTCTTCAAGCATAAGCACGGACACAAACAAAAGTAAAATGGAGCGCAGCTTTCAAGACCTAGTGCTAACAGTGTAAATAGGCCGGGATCGACTGCCCGATGACTTCGCTGGAGGACTGGATGAAGAGATATGATTGGTCTGAGTGGATGTAGGGAAGACTTGAGAACGGAAAATGCAGAAGTGCAAATCAGCGTCATAATCCACTTATTTAACGTCAAAATATTACGTAATCCCACCAAGTTGCCGGGTTCTTGCCTGGAGCCCTCTCCTTCCGTAAGGAATTTCGGAGACGGGGGACAGAACAAGCGCCACATTATCTATCATCTCCAGTCTAGATTCAAGTATTAAGCTTTGCCCCTTCATGTAAACCTCAGACAGAGACTTTGTCCGCTTTTTTCCTACTTCAACAACCTTCCGCCCCAATCCCACATTCATCGTGCTATCAAAAAGTGGGCCTGAACATTTCATCGTGAAAAGCTGTTTGCCCCGCTTCACGCTTCACGAATCATATAGTCTGATAGAGTTAGCCAGTTTTGATCCTTGTCTTCATTGGACCTGCTCGAGGCTCTCGTGACCAACAGCCTTTGCACATCCGCTTTTAGTTAGCATGTCACTCCCCATAGACTTTCTCTGGGGCTTTGCCACCGCAGCGCAAGTCTCCAATCTCCTCTAGACAAAATCCGCTCTTATTAACGCAGTCCTCGCAGCTACCAGATTGAAGGCTCTGTTGATGTCGATGGCCGTGGCCCGTCAATTTGGGACACCTTTTGTGCAACTGAGGGCAAGATCGCTGACGGCAGCTCTGGCGCCATCGCCTGCGACTCGTACAAGCAGGCAAGCAGTGATGTTGCCCTGCTCAAATCTCTCGGCGCAAAGTGCTACCGCTTCTCTATCTCCTGGTCACGCGTGATCCCGCTTGGGGGTCGCAATGACCCTATCAATAAAATTGGCCTTGACTATTACGTTGGATTTGTCGACGAACTGCTCGCGGCTGGCATCACTCCATTTGTCACTCTCTTCCATTGGGACCTGCCAGATGCCCTTGACAAACGCTATGGAGGTCTTTTGAATCGCACCGAGTTCCCTCTTGACTTTGAGCATTACGCTCGGCTCGTGTTCAAGGCATTACCCAAAGTTAAGCATTGGATCACCTTTAATGAGCCATGGTGCTCAGCTATCTTGGGATACAGCATCGGTGTGAATGCTCCTGGTCGCACTTCTGATAGAACCAAGAGTCCTGTCGGCGACTCGGCGCGTGAGCCTTGGATTGTTGGCCACAATATACTTGTAGCCCATGGCCGGGCTGTTAGGACTTACCGCGCAATGTTTACAGCTGCTTCCGCTACTGACACACCTCCCACTAGCCGTGGCATCATAGGCATTACTCTCAACGGCGACTTTGCATATCCCTGGGATCCCGAAAATCCTGTAGATCACATCGCCGCCACACGACGCCTGGAGTTTTCAATGGCTTGGTTTGCCGACCCAATCTACTTTGGCGCCTATCCGGAATCAATGCGAGAGCAGCTTGGCTCGCGGTTACCCGAGTTCACGAGCGAAGAGCGGGAACTGGTTCTTGGATCCAACGACTTCTACGGCATGAATCATTATACATCTAATTATGCCAAGCACAAGGATAGCCCAGCTCCGGACTGGGACTTTATCGGCCATATGGATCTAAACTTCTGGAACAAGGCTGGAGATTGCATCGGAGATGAGACCCAGTCCGCGTGGCTACGGCCGTGTGCCCGAGGCTTTAGGGATTTATTGGTCTGGCTAAGTAAGCGGTACAACAACCCGACCATCTATGTCACCGAAAACGGCACGTCAGTGAAAAACGAGAACAACTTGGCAATCAAGGACATGATCAATGACGAGTTCCGCATGCGGTATTTCAATGACTACATCCGCGCCATGGCCGAAGCCTGCGAGAAGGACGGGGTTAACGTCAAGGGATATATGGGCTGGTCGTTGATGGACAATTTTGAGTGGGCCGATGTAAGCAATAGCAAACAACTAGGCATTGTCGCCCTAGGCTTATAAGCTCTGTTGCGTCGCCATATCGCCTATACCTCATTGCATAGAAGATGGTTGCTAATGTTTCCTGTCTAGGGCTATCAAACCCGCTTTGGTGTTGTTGCTGTTGATTACAAGGATAACCAGAAGCGCTACCCGAAGAAGAGCGCCAAGGCAATGAAGCCCCTATTCGAGAGTCTAATCAAGAGCGCTCCGTAAACTACCTTATAGCCCTGTCTGTGTTGGAAAAGATAGTTTCGGCTAGTGTCAAGGCTCCAGGCCAAGATGAATCTACTGATTTAACGAATTAGGCATGAGGCACCCAGGCGTCATTTGCTACACTGCATGCTACACATCGCATCGCGCTACAGCTCCTGTAGCACTACGTCCCATCGCCTTAATGTCACACAATATGCTCCAAACCCGCTGCTTTGGCCTTTTGGTCTGCCAGGTCACACAGGAATCTGAATTCCTTCTGACCCACCTTGCTGACTGAGAGTCGTGTCTGCTTCAACATCTGCATGTCGTTTAGCTTGCCCGCATTGCCCAGCTGGCGCAGTTCTTGTAGGCCAATAGGCACGGCAAACTTCTTGACGAAGCGCACATGTACGAGCCCCCATTTCGGATTCTCCTTGGTGGATTTTGGGTCATAGTATGCTGTGCCGGGCCGGCGTGCGGAGACTAACGTTGCGTGTGTTTTAGTTAATAAGAGAGAGAGCAGCCTAATTGATAGGACGAGGCCAAGAAGGCAGCTTCTAAGCTTGAGACGTACCATCCTCAGAGTATTCTCTGACAACCTCCATGATACCAACAATGCCAGGCTCTTTGGTGTTAGAGTGGTAAAAGAAGGCCTTGTCTCCGTAGTTCATGGCTTTGAAATTATTGCGTGCTGAATGAAATGTTAGAAATCCCGAGACGGCGGAAATGAATGCGAACTATCGGACGAGTATCCGGCGCGCCAGGATGCACGAAAGGAAAAAACGAGACTGCATACCGGCATAATTCCGAATTCCTATTAACACTAGGGTCAGCGGTCTACTCTAATGAGCGTCATTACCTACTAAACTTCGAAGGCTCAACGTCCGTCTCAGCAACTTACCATCCCAAGGCTCCGGCTTCTTGCATGCCCGCAAATCATCGATTGAGAAACGCACGTCAATCCCGTTCTCGTAGCGAGTCTCAGGCTCGGCTTTCATGAGGAAATACCACTCGCCATCGTGTCGGTCAACCTCGGGGTTAACTTCTGGCAGTGAGTCCGGATCTGGGTCTGCGTCCGAGTTGGCCAAGCCTTGACCTGAGTTCGATGAAGTGCTTGGCTTGGCTTTGGGTTTAGGCGCCGCTGTTGCTTTTAAAGCGGTCTTTGGTTTGGGTGTCTGCGGCTTATGCTCTTCTTCTGACTCTCTATCTGAAGCTTCCGGCAATTTTCGCTTTGGTTTTCTAGGCACTCTTGTGGACGCATTGTGTTCAGGAACATCAATCCGAGCAGCAACAGTAGTGTCTGAGCCTCTTAACCGGGCAGAGGCTCGCCTCTTTGGCTCCTGCCCCTCGGTCGTTTCCGTCTGTGTGGCCGCGCGCTTCCTAGCCATGGTGAAAAAGTGCGTGTGTGTCTGGTTGTAAGGCAAATCAAAGCGCAGAACATGCTTCTTCGCAGAAACCGTTGATATTCGCTTGACCCTTATTCTTTGAGGGAGAACCCAGGCGCGTAGTCGCGATCCTAAAGTTAGGCCCCACATTTAATAAAGATTAGGGTCTGCAGCAAGACAAGGACCTGCGCACCAAGGGAGAGAGCTCCAAAGTTTATTTCCTTTCGGAGAAAAGAGGGTTTAAGTAAGCTGTCGCCCAATAGGGCCACGGGTACCCGTGGCTTTAAAATAATCCGGGATCCGTGGTGATTACGTAAGATTCCGCTTTCGGCATCACCAATCGCCAACACAACGCGCAAAATCACGGTGATGATGGAGAAGTAGGTAACACAAGAATGGATCGAGCCTGGATTGAGTCGTGGCTTCGTTCCTTGACGATTATCTCCTACCTGAAAGCGACGTGAGTCTCGAGAGTCACTGTTACAATCAATCGGTTCTTGCTGTAAAGATCTACACATGCTCAGGCTCTGCCCTTGCAACATGCGCCCAAACGTTCTAACCGTTCACGCCTTCACTTGTCATTCATCGCATTGATCATGTTTCCTAACACTTCGTTAGTTTGCCCTTTTGGCGGAACATTACATAACGAGCCTTGTAAGTCACATGTTTCCTTTCTCTTCGTTAGCCTGATATTTCATAAAGTATTGCACAACTTGATCGGTTAGCAATGTGCTTCCGCCCACTCGTTTTGCCGAGATATTGCATGACTCCCACGAATGATCATTCCACATCCATTACCAAGATCTCGCCGCACATATAAGCCTATTGATCCTCAGTCCCGGCTAGAAAGTGTCTTGTTATGTTTTCTGCCTTTGGAAATTCCTTAACACAGCCGTTATACAAACTGTTTATCTTGCATTCCGTGAAGCCTTACGCTGATACACTAGATTGTGGTTATGCCTTCTTATAGGGAGATCTACTAGAGAGAAACCCAGTCGATTGGCAGTTACATACACCTGTGATAGAGCATGTGAGCCTCCTGATGTTTTGAAGAGCTAGCAACGGAAGACTACTACCAGAGGTACCAACTGCCCGTTATCAATATTGGCAAAACAGTCTCTCCACAAGGACATCGAAGAACAGCAGCAGATAAACTCTTGCATTATTGTCAACTCGCAACAGAATTTAATGATGGAGCTGTTGTAGTTGATCGCAGCACTATACTGTGTGATCTATGCCGAAAGCAGAAGCTTATGTAATTCCCACAGGTACCCGTGGCCCTGTTGGGTAGCGAGAACCAGCGTCCAGAATTTGGAGACTATTTCTTCTAGCTCTTCGGCTTCATGCAGATGGTGGCAATGCTCTACTTGTTGGTCGGACTAACTCCGGCTAAGCTGATGTGCATTACTCCAAGGCATCTAGACAGCAATGGAACAGTTGCAGCGTATAGATACGTCCTCATCAGGCTCGAGCTTTATTCATGAGTGCAATGATGTATATGGCTTACGTGACGTATCCTGCTCTCCGTACATGTAGAGCAGGGTAGACTTTCGCTTCTTCACTAGAGCTTCCAGTAGCCTATCTCCAACACATGCATGAACGCGGCTGTCTGATCGCCCTGAATTTGGAGTATAGGCGGTGTGAATAAACTAAAATTGGGGTTTAGTCCGCCCTTACAAAGACTGAGACTGTGAGACACAGACAAAACCATGTGAGATGAGATAGCTCATTCCGTATGATATATGACAAAGGGTCAATTTCCAATTCGCGGGTGTCTTTGCTTTTCCCTTGGTCTACCACTTACATCGAGCCTACGCACAACCCCAGATCTTGACTCGGATTCAGGCTCTCTTGTCTTTTGGGCAACAGAGTATCACCACCGCTGTTAGCTCTATCGCCTCTTCTTCTCTGTTATCATTAAACACGACCTGTTGCCATGTCACCCCTGGCTGAGCGGCTGGGGAGCATTCTCAACCACCTCAAGGCCGGATCCGGCACCGACAACTTTGAGCACAAGCACAACCTGCACACGCTTTCGCCCACCTTCTTCCTTCCACGAGCTGCAGCTATCGAGCCTGATGCCGAGGCCATCGTGCACCTGACACGGAACAACCAGGTGTTGAGGCGTTCATATCAGGTTTTTGCTGACCGGGCCTGTGGTCTAGCTCATTTCTTCCTCAAACATAACTTGAAGCGAGTTGGCGTCCTAGCACCAAATACGCCGGCCTTTCTTGAGTGTATCTACGGCGTTGTGGCTGCTGGAGGCGTCATTGTGCCTGTGAATTACCGACTTAAGGAAGACGATATTGCGTACATTTTTGACTTTGCAGAGGTGGATGCTATCGTAGTTGATGACGAGTATAAGGACCTTCTAGGCGCGTACATCAAGACCCATCCCAAGACCAGAATAGTCGTCGACTTAGTAAGCTCTTTCTCACAACGAATATCAAGCGATGCTCCCAACTAATCAGAACTTCAGGATACAGCAAACGCTGAAGCGGGACAGTGTGGGCCGTACGGCGAGGCCGTGCTGGAGGGTATGGAGTTTGATGCCAAGAACAACAATGAAGGCTGGGGCGGGCTAGAGGCCCAGTGCAAGGACGAGGAAGACATGATTGCCCTGCCATTTACGTCAGGGACGACATCTCGGCCTAAGGGCGTTATGCTTTCTCATCGAGGAGCCTATCTCGCAGCCATGGCAGGCATCGTAGACAATGGGCTGAATGTACAAGACAGGCGCTGCAAATATCTATGGATTTTGCCCATGTAAGTATAGGCCCATTTTCTTGCGTGCACCTCGCTCTTCTAACAAAAACTCTCTAGGTTCCATGCCATGGGATGGACATTTCCCTGGAGCGTAACCGCAATCCGTGGTACCCACTATGGTTTACGGAAAATCGAGTATCCACTGATATGGAAGATTTTAAAGGAAGAGGGCATCACGCACTTTTGTGCTGCACCCACAGTCAACACACTCTTGTGCAACTCTCCCGAAGCTGAGCGGCTCCCATATCCCATAAGAGTTGTAGTGGCAGCGAGCCCGCCAACAGCTCACCTGTTCCAACTTATGGTACGTGTAGCTCTGAGCCACGAAAAGTTTGAAGCGGTAGCAGCGTAGATATCAATAACTAAAGAGGAGCACCCCACCACAGAAAGCCGTCACCTACTAACATCTCCTACACCTATCATAGACCAGCCTCAATCTTCTACCTCGTCACGCCTATGGCATGACCGAAACATACGGGCCGCTAACATGCTGCTA
This sequence comes from Ceratocystis ficicola, assembly GCA_038407015.1. Taxonomy (NCBI): domain Eukaryota; kingdom Fungi; phylum Ascomycota; class Sordariomycetes; order Microascales; family Ceratocystidaceae; genus Ceratocystis; species Ceratocystis ficicola. Next base: position 42,396 of record JAZBQP010000125.1, read on the forward strand.
TGAGCTATCATCATGGGACGAGCTCCCCGAAAAAGAGCGGTTTGCCCGCATGGCACGCCAAGGCCATGGTTTCGTCACCAGCCTTCCAATCCGTGTTGTCAAGACAGACCAGCCCGAAGGTGTGCTAATCGACGTAGCCAAGAACGGCAAAGAGATTGGCGAGATTGTGTTTTTCGGTAACATTTGCGCCAAGGGCTACTATAAGGACCCTGCGGCCACACGCAAACTGTTTGCTGGAGGAGGCCTTCATAGCGGCGATTTGGCTGTGTGGCATCCAGACGGCAGTGCCCAAGTGCTAGACCGGTCCAAGGACATTATCATCTCTGGTACGTACCCGAACTGGCAGGCGATAGGAGACCCCGCTAACACTCAGGACTCAACAGGCGGCGAGAATATCTCATCTGTTGCCCTTGAAAGCATGCTTGTCGAACACCCCTCTATCCTTGAGGCTGGTGTAGTAGCTGTCCCTGATGAACACTGGGGAGAACGGCCTAAGGCATATATTACGCTGAAGCAGAGCCGGCACGTTGACAAAACCGAGTTTCTAGAATGGGCCCGGAATCACAATGGCATCAGCAAGTTTATGGTACCGCGCGAGGTAGAGATAGTTTCAGAGCTTCCCAAGACAAGCACAGGCAAGATCCGTAAAAATGTGCTGAGAGAATGGGCAAAGACGGGCGTGAACGAGGAGGAGTAGAAGAGGGAAGAGGTTACAAAACAGAGAGAATCAAGTAACCCAATGGGAAGTTAGTACTAGCTATGCAAAGAAACAAGTTCCAAGGCGCACCTCATCATACTAGTCAGCACAGGATAGAGCACTGTATAACAGACCATAGTTGTGCGACTGGCTCTAGAAGCTATTGTTGCCAAGGTGACAAATGTGTCAAAAGGCGGTGAATAGATTATCAGTTTCTGCCGCTTCCTCCTCAGCTTAAGTGCAAATTGCTGACCAATGAACGCGTTATCCTGGACCGCAGCCGCGACAAAAAGGCAAGTGGAAAAAAGTAAACCAAAGCTCGGTTAGGGTTAAGCTGATCAATTCCAACCCTGCTAATTTTACTATGCTCTTGTTTTTCTACTTCCCTCTGGCTTCCTTGCTATGAGCTCTAACTCTTGATCAGTTCCCACCATCGCCGTTTTGTTTTATTCTATCGCGCTACTTCAATTGACTGAAGCTTAGTCTATCCCTCCCCTCTGTTGTTGGTTTTTGCTGCTGATTTGTCGCGCTGCCCGGCCCTACAATTTATCCCTACTCAATCCGCGATCGCGATAGACCGGCCTGGTCCTGTGTCTTAAAGTCGGCATCATGTCTTTGTAAGTGACTATTATTTCTTGCAATATTGAACAGCATCTGCTCTGTTTCCCCTATACTCGCTATAGGCGATTCAAGAGACCCTTGGCTCTAGTTTCGGCAGGGACAAGGTGGCTGATTGCGGGGTGTCTTTCGCATACCAACCTGATGGATGTCCTTCAAAATGCTAACTGGCATCATCTTACCCCCATCTCTTATATAGCGAGAGCTTCGACAACATCTATCTCGACCTTTCGTCCGAAGCCGGGAAGTGCCGCTTCGCCAAAGACGGCTTCGGCTGGAAACCCTCGTCGGGCGGTGATACCTTTACTCTGGATAACACTCAGATTAGTGCAGCGCAATGGAGCAAGGCTTCTAAGGGCTACGAAGTCAAGATCTTGGACCGAAATTCCCGCATTATTCAACTCGATGGGTTTCTACAAGAAGACTATGACCGTCTAGTCAAGATCTTCAAAAACTGGTACAGCATTGGCCTTGAAAACAAAGAGCACGCGCTGCGTGGCTGGAACTGGGGCAAGACAGAATTCACCAAGGCCGAACTCACTTTTAATGTCCAGAACCGCCCCGCCTTCGAAATTCCCTACTCCGAAATCAGCAACACCAATCTCGCCGGCCGCAATGAGATCTCTGTCGAGATGTCTCTACCAGCAGACGGTGAAGACGACGGAGCCTCCAACAAGCTTGGTGGAGCCCGGGGCAAAGGCAAAAAGTCAGGCGCTGGCAAAGACCAGCTTGTGGAGATGCGCTTCTATGTGCCTGGGATGGCTAGTCTGAAAAAGGTTGGCGAGGACGGCGAGGAGCTGGAAGAAACTGAAGAGAAAAGTGCCGCTGCACTCTTCTACGATACCCTCATGGAAAAGGCTGAGATTGGCGAGACTGCGGGCGATACCATTGCCACGTTTCTCGAGGTTCTACACCTTACTCCCAGGTATGTTTGGATTCTCTATTGTGTTCTTTAACGGCGCGTCAGCTTGGCGCAAAGACAACTTGATCTAGCATCTTTCAAACTAACCATCTCTCCCGTTTGTAGAGGTCGTTTCGATATCGACATGTACGACTCTTCCTTCAGATTGCGCGGAAAGTCATACGACTACAAGATCAAGTACGACTCCATCAAAAAGTTCATGGTCCTACCTCCTGATGAAACCCACTGCATGCTCTGTCTGGGCCTTGATCCGCCTCTTCGCCAGGGCCAAACAAGATACCCCTTTGTGGTTATGCAGTTTAACAAGGAGGAAGAGACGACGATCGACCTGAATATCTCCGAAGAAGACCTCAAGACCAAGTACCAGGACCGTCTAGTTGGACACTACGAGCAGCCTCTGCACCAGGTGGTGACATATCTGTTCAAGGGGCTAGGACGGAAAAAGATCAGCACGCCAGCCAAGAGCTTCCTAACGTAAGTTTCTGTCTCCTCCCGGCCCGCTACATTGACTGCCATACTGTGCATTGCTCTAACACATCACCCCCTCCCCCGTAGACACCGCCAATCACAAGGCATCAAATGTTCGATCAAAGCCAGCGAAGGTCATCTATTCCTGCTAGAAAAAGCCTTTATGTTTGTGCCGAAACCGGCAACTTACGTTACGTACGAGCAAACACAATCCGTTACATTCTCCCGTGTTGAGGGTGCCATGTCTGCTTTATCGACTTTTGACATTACTGTGCATATGAAGAGCGCCGGCTCATGGCAGTTTAGCAACATCAACCGTGAAGACCTCAAGGCACTCGAGACATTTTTCCGGCTCAAAGGCCTGCGGGTCAAGAATGAGATTGATGAGGATGCCAAGATGGCAGCAGCTGCTGTGCGTGCCGAGCTGTCCGACTCTGATGGCGAGATGGTTCCCAACCGGGCCGACCGAGGATCGGCTGACGAAGACGAGGAGTCCGTCGACGAGGACTTTGAGGCTGAGAGCGAGTCAGAAGTTGCCGAAGAGTTTGACAGCGAGCACGAGAGCTCTGGCTCTGGCTCTGGAGAAAGTGATGTGGAGGATGACGACGACGATGATGAAGGTGGGAAGGACGAACCTCCGGCCAAGAAGAAGAAGAAGTCGGCCGATTAACAGGAGGGCGAGCTTAGCAAGTTGAATGGGGGGATGGGACGAGGCAAATATCGTAGTCTTTGTTTTCTTGGAATATCGGTAGATATAAATAATACCAGTCAGTAGCAATCGTTGATATTGGTACCCTGCGGGATACATACACACATGCGCACACACTTAACAATGATGACAATTCAGTTCAAATCTTATTAATTTGTTATTTGTTTATATTGGTACATGATGAAGTACACGACCTAGATTTGCATACACGAGTAGTATGTAACATCTTCCTTGGGCATAAGGAAAGGGGAAAAGAAAAAAGCGCCATGCAGCAGCAAAAGACAGGCAGAGATGAAAAGGAGATGGATGGGCAAAGGGAGAACAGCTAAAAGAAGGCAGAGGAGCAAGGCCAGGAGACCAGACGCAATATACGGCAGAGAAGGAGGACAGGATAGTGAGCCCGGTATAAAAGAACAAGCAGGGAAATAATGTGCAGAAAAAGATGAGAAAACTCCAAAGTAGCAAGTCAATGAAGCAAGACGAATGAAAAAGCAGGCCTTTTTTGTGTAGATGTAGAGTGAACAGAAAGTATAAAAATGAAAAAGCAAGACATGGCAGCCGACGCCAGAGAATCAGATCTAATGTATGTATGAAGGGGGGGGAGAAGGGGGGATAGGGGTCAAGACAAAGGAGATATTTTGATGGAGGCTTATGCGGCCTCGGTAGCGTCCCCCTACATGCAGGGGGATGGTAAGGGCCATGACATGGCGTGTTTAAATGGTAGTAATAAGAAACGGCGTGGCTTAACTGCACGTTTTAAACCTGGTTAGGCTGGGAGCGAGGGATAGGGAAGACGGAGAATGACGGCGTGCTGAGGCTGGTGGTCAAGGCCCGACGGCGGAGAGGAACAGTTGGCATAGCCTTGGCCGTAGCAGGCAGATCGCCAGTGCTTGATCCCAGACGCAGGAAGTCCACTTCGGTTGGCTCAACACCCAGAACCACGCCGGCATCGCTGACGGGGCTCCAGTCGCCCAGAATATCCGAGTTGCAGGTCATACGGGTCATAGTGGTAGACGCAGATACATGGCGCTCGGCGCTGAGATTGGTAGTGACAGTGCTGATGTCGGACGAGGCCACAGTCGACAAGGTCGTCATAGTTGACGTGCTGGTGCGGTCTGGGCTGGGGCGATAGACCGATGACATGCGGTTCTTGCGCGCATTGAACTTCACTTCGAAGTTGGCACGCGGGTCGTGGATGAAGAGAGCATCGGCATCGGCTTCATCCTCAAACGACACATCGACCTCGTCATCGACCTCAGTCAGCATCATCATCTGCTGACGGTAGTCGGCGGGGATGAGCAAAGAGGGCGACAGCGTAAATCCTTGGCTCTCGCGGAACGTGCTCACGGTGTTGCTGGAATTAGAGCGGCCATGGGCAGAACGGGGCAATGAGAAGTTGGACAGCACGGGGGGCTGGGAAGGAGCGAAAGGGTTGGTAGTGGACGTCGCGGAAACAGGCGTCACTGCTGATGTAGTTGCCAATGTGGCAGTGGCTGGACTAGTTGGACTGAGGGCAGGCACGCTGCTAGCGGACGGGCTGGAAATAGCAAGACCAGTCATCACATGATGCAGCCCTAAGTGGGCAATAGCGACATCGCAGTAGCCGGTAGCAGATGTGTCACTTGAAACGGCATCCTGGTAGTCCTCAGACTCTTGGCGCTCGATGCGGATGTCAAGCGATGTGCGTTTCCACTCATATGAGCAGTCAGCCTCGACCTCGTGATCATACGCATAGTCAATGTCGTCCTCCCAGCTGCCACTGATGGCCGCATCGACTGCATGCACCTCGGCTTGTAGCTGCGGGGATGCAATGGTTGTATCTGTGCTTTGGCTGTCATCTGTAGGCAGCGAGTCAGTGGAAGCAATAGCCAAAGAGGCGATATCAGCCGCAATGTCCTCGGTGCTGTGCGACAGGTAGCCAAGCGTGTCTGATCCAGCGCTGCAAGGCCGAGTGGAGGCGCCAGGAGACGATGGGTGGAGACCAGCCATTTCCCAGGGCGTCGGTGCCGAGTCAATTTCACTAAGATGCTCGTGGATGTCGACAATGCTAATGTGTGAACGGTTAAAGTACTCTTCCTCCTCGGGCACATCAGCCAACTTCTCAAACAGAGGTGGGCTTGTCGGTGAGGGCATGGGCCAAGCCACGTCATCAGGAGTTGTTATGGCGTGTGAGAAGTGGCAGCCAGAGGGGACACCAGCCAGCGAAATCGACATGGCCTCAGGCAGCGTCAGACTGTTCGCAGTTGCCGGGCGGTCGAAGGCTAGCTCAATTCCCTCCGGCTGGTTAGAGCTCCGGCTAGACACCCTAGGAGGTGGCATGGGAGCACTAACAAGCGGGCTACACAGCAAGGGGAAGAGACTCTCAGCAGGCCGTGGAGGCCGCGGAGGAGGCCCTGAGCGTAGTTGATCTGTTGATGAAGACCTTGAGCCGCTCATTATGCGCCTGTGGCCAATTTCGGCAGGGGAAGACATTACCTGCTTTGGCTGCTGCGGCTGCTGCACCTGCGGCTCGTCTGTAGACAAGGCAATGGGCCTGTCAGTCAGTTCTGGCGACAGTTCCGGCATTGTAGCAGTGCGATGCGCAGCGTTGAATGAGGAAAACTCGTTGACCAGCTCCACTCTACTTGTCGCAGGCAACGCCGGCAGATCATCGCGGTTGGTGTGGGTCAGGTGCTGGAAGTTGTAGGGACCCGAGATGTTGTACTTCCTGATGGGAGAAGTGGTGGATGATGTAGGGGTAGGGTCATCGGGCTTAGCACTCCGACGACGAGAAAATATGGAGGTCAAGCGAGACTCTGAAGTGGAGGAGGATGGAGAGGCAACTCCGGCTGAAGTGGGAGTCGAGGCGAAGGCCTCAAAAGTAGACAAGTCATTGGACAGCGGAGACATGGATGAGGCAGCCGAGCCTATGCCCAAGTCACTCTGCTCGCGACGGAGACGGCCCCGGCCTTGGAAGATGGCCTTTCCGAAAGCCTGTACTCCGCTATCCGGTCTTTCTTTGATCGTGCTATGACGCAAGCTAGAGATGGTAGAGCGCGAAGAAGACTTGCGTGAAAGCGACGACACGCTGGTGTCAACAGTGAGCGGCTCCCATGAGGGCCAGTTTGACGACGACACAATAGACCGAAGCGATGACGTGGATGAAGTGGGGGCGTGGCGAGACAGAGTTGTCTGCTCAGCGCGAGACGTTGAAGACGAGCGAGAAGCCATCGACATCGAGGCTTGTCTCATCTGATTGCTAAGGGCGCGCAGGCGCTCCGGAGAAGGAGGGCCGTCAATGGCTGGTTCCAGTAGCTCGCTTAGACCACCAAGCCCCAAATCTACGGTGCTGGACGAAGCAGTGGAATAAGCAGGAGCGGTGGGCGGGCGCGAAGATGACGAGGAAACGGCAGCAGAAGACGACGTGTGAATCTTGCGGGTTCCAGAAAAGGCAGACGATGGCTCATTGTAGTGGAGCCCTAGGGATTCTGAAGAGGCCGAGATGGAAGCAGACGCGGAAGGAGCCCCAGTGGTAGTGGTGGTGGTGGCAGACCGCTTGCGCGACTGAGAGCGAGAATCCCGACTACTTGTACTCAAGTTTGAGTAATGAGGGTTGGGAAGAGAACTAACTAAACTCCACATGATGGAAATGGCTGGGTTAAAAGGAAAAGCAGAAAAGGAAGGAATATGATAGGATGGTAAGAAAATAAAGGAGCACGGAGACGCTCGGGCACAAATATGGTGGCTCCTGCGGTTCGATGCCAGTCGAACGGGGGAGGTGAGAAGCGGGATGAAGGATAGGGCAGACGCGATCAGACAAGGAAGAGTAGTGTTGGAAAAATAAGACGGGGGGCTAAGCAAGCAGGTATGCGTCTAACTATGTTCTGGGCAATGAACTATGTGGTGATACTAAAAGCAGGTGGTTAGCCAACACATGAAGCGTCAAGAAACAAGCAAGCGAGGGAACGAGCGCTAGAGACCACACAAGAGACAAAGAACCGCAAAGACGAATCAACGAAACGCCTCCAAAGACGAGAATCACAGACCAGCCTCGGACTCGAGTGCCTTCCTAAAGTGTGTGTGCGGCTCGTCCTAGATCGCCTTTGCTCACACACACACACGCACTTCGGCTTTGATTCTATTCCTGTTCTTTCGGCCTTCTCGTCTGGAGGCTGGCAGTCTGTTGTGTGTAGTGGCCCGTTCTCCTCGCTCTGTCCTGTTCAGCTGCGTTTCAAAACGTACTTGATATACGGACTGCCCGTACTAAGAATCAGGCCCATTCATGTGCTAGTAGGCGTTTGGTCACCAACACCTGCTAGGGCTGCTGTCAGGCCAAAGAGCAGTTGTGTCGGAAACAAAGAAAAGATAGAACGAGAAATAAAGAGACAGAGGCTTGGGTGTCAGTTGTGGCAGCTGATGAAGATGGCAAGTGACAGGTGAGAGTTGTGGCAACAGTTATATATGTGTGTTTGTACAATGCGCAGAGCTGCAACAGGTCGATGAGATCGGTGTAAGTCGAGAGAGGGAGTGTAGGAAGGAGGGAGGTATTGAACAAGAGAAGGAGAGGGAGTAATGGTTACTCTAATGTTGTGTGCCGAAAAGAAAGAACGGGTCAGTCTAGCTGTAGGACACCACCCAAGGAAAAGCAAGCACGAGGAGACAATGAGGGCAAGAGCAAGAGAGCAACGGCCAGAGGAAATCTAGGAAGATGGACCGGCTCGATTCTAATAATAAGAAGAATGACGACCAGAAGACTGATCAGCCTCTGTCCTCTGAGGTCCCCAGCCCAGGTAAGTGCCAAAAAACAAGGAATAAAAACTAACATGGGGTCCTTGTGCTCATTTTTCTATCCAGGAGAAGGAGGGGGGGGTGTGTATGAGGATTTTCTACGCACGTACAAGCTACAAGAAAGAGAATGAGACCCAGCGAGAAGACCCAGCGAGAAGAAGAGGAGAGAAAAACATGAACATGGGTGTGAATCGGGCCCTGTCCTGGTCAAGCGGTGTGTCTTGTGCTGGTCCAGTGGGGTGTGTGTTTAGTAAACATGCAGGAAAAAAAGGCGGCGGGATTGAGGTAAAATAAGGAAAGAAAACAAGGCAGTTGCTTTCACGGGGAGGGGAGAACTTCCCAAACAGTTTAGTGTGGAACAGAAAAGCAGCAACAACCTCGACTTCAAAGAGAGCACTTGCTAACTTGGATGTGTACCGAAGAAGCAAGCGCGTGCAACTTGCCCTTTTCCAAGCAATTGCACTTTTTTTTCGTATTGTTTCCAGATGATAGCAGCGCTCCTTAAAACTCCCCAGCAAATGTACAAGCAAGCCCAGACTTTGAAAATCATCGACACAACATTCTGGAAGAACAAGAGAAGCTTGTGGCTTTTTGGGCTTCTTTTTTGCTCCAAGACCCTCAAGATTCCCTGACCCACCCGCTGTGAGATTCAGAGCGAATCAAGGGCGATCTCACAGTTCCCATATCCATCAGTGCATACAAGAGAACAAACAAGATCCCAAAGAACCCCCGAGCAAGAAGAAGCCTGTAGTCCATTCAGGATTGGAGAGGCAGAGGAGGGGAGGAGGGGAGGAGGGGGGAAGGGCTCTGCTTCCCAGGGAGATATGGAAGGAAGCAAAGAAAAAAATCTAGCTGGCGAAAAAGGAATGGTACAAACGAGCGAGCTGGAAGCTGCAAGCTCACATGACAGATAAGTCATATCGTAGATTCACACCAGGTTACTTACGGTAGTCCCTTGGTCCCCTAGCGCTGTTGGCTCTGGATTTTTCTCTGCTCCGGCTGGGCAAACAACGAAAAACAAAGGCCAACAACGGAACAAACGCCATACATAAACAGCATCCTGCTGTTGGCCTTTTGTTTCCCTTGGTTTGTCTAGCATCCCATCAGCATCGATATGAGCTGAGCTGCCGTTGGTCAAAGCTCGTTTGCCTGCAAATGCAGCATGTTGCATCGTTTTATGATAATGTATATGCAGGTTGGAGGAGCCGCGCCTCGAGGCGTGACGGCCGTAGGCAAGATTACTGCAATCTCATCAAGTGCAGCTTAGTTGGGTGATATCGCAGCGATGGTGTGTTGTTTTCAACGCAGTGTATGCATATTTAAGTTCTTTCCGACTTCCTATCCAACTTGGCCTGGCTTGATTGTGTGCTTGTCGATGATGGGGCCTCCCTGCTTATTTGCTGGGCTTAGCCCTCCTTGACTCGTCATGCCTGATCTAGGACCTGGCTGGGCAGACTCATAATGCAAGGCACAAATACGGAAAGAAAGGAATAAAAAAACAAATATCAGCAAAAACAAGCTGCCCAAGATGGTCCGCTCTGCCGTCCAGGCCCTTAAAGCCGCCATGCGTTATAGAGGTTTGACCATGCTGGGGCTCGTGATATGAAGCCAATTCCGCCTCCCCTCTCCAGATCTAGCTCTAGCAACACGGGGAAATGAAGGGTTTGGCAGCTTGTATTAAAGAGATGACTCCAATCAGGCGAACCAAGAACCGTAGCAACGAAAATGAAGAGGCTCTTTGGGTTGTTTCGGAGAAAGAAGACTCTCAAGCCTGTTTGAGATATCAGCTCAGACGAGAAAGCCGTTAGTCAGAGCAGCAGCAATCATACTACAAACTGTGACCTTTGAAGCTGGGCTAAGAATGTTGCTTATGATTACTAGGGTTAGGGGAGGGCAGTTGCCAGTTAGATGGTACCATACCGAGGGAAACAGCATGAGATGAAATAGCACCTAACATTAGGCAGTTACCCCTTTACAACTCTGTACCTGCCTTTTTGTTTCTTTTCTTGCTCCACCAACAACGTCAGACCAGCCGCATTATTCTGGGAGATCGTCGTTTTTCAACCTCTTTCTCATTTCTTTCGGCCTGGTTTCTTGTGTTGTGTGTTTCTTGGCCATTGGGTAGCATCGCCAATTTTCCCTTCGTTTTCTATTCCCATGCAAAAAGTTTTCCCGGCCTCTTGGTTTTATTCCTGGGAAGGGCTGCTGCCAAGGGACATCATGTTATTTTGTTCTATGAACTTAACTTCCTGGCCCTCGGCTTCGGGCAGAGTACCATTTACTGAGGCAGGGACTGTTTAGTATTAGCATGGCCTTGCCTTGCCTTGTTCCTTGAGGCTTGGTTGAGGCTGGCCTAGCCTCGCCCGGTCTTCCAAGGAAGATAAAAAAGACCCAAGTCCAGAATGCGAAGATTGAGCCATGACATGACCTTGGCTGCGATGGCTCGATCAGTTTGCATGACACGAACAGAAAAGCTACATACAATGGCCAAGTGGTGGTGTAGTCATCACTTTTCGTTTGTCCACAGTCTTTCATTGGTCAATGCCTTGTACTTTCATGTATAGTCAATTTTTTCATGTAATGTACTACACAACTCCCGAGTAGCACAACCCCCTGCCGCCGCTCCCAAGCCTTACCTGGTCTAAAAGGAAAAAAAAAAGAGGGCAAGGTCTGGTTACGGGCGGCTGGGTTGGGTCAGCCCTAGGCAAAACAACAGCACATCAGGGCTATCAAGATACATGGCTTGATCTTGTGTGATAACATGTAGCCCTGGTCCCTAAATGGAGGAGGATAACAGAACGAGGGAAAGACGAACAAAGCACAGCTAGGGGGGCTAGCTGTTTGACCACATTTGCATCCTCGTAGGCCATAAAGATCAGAAGCGAAAGCAGCCGTCGATCTATGTTGAAATTTGCGTTTGGGGGCTTATTTGTTGTTGTTGTTGTTGTGCATGTACATACATACCGGGGAGGTGATCTTGTACTAAAATAGGTTTACATGCATAATAAGCAGAACGATCTCCTTGTTGGTGCTGAATGAGAACTTTGTGTAAAGAACAAAGCTCGGAGCATCGCTACTTTGTTCTTTCCCCACAATGATTTCTATGAACATTTCCCCCACTTTTGTGTATTCCCTCTCTCGTCACATTTTTCTGCCAAACAGCTCTGGTTCCTAGATTCTCTTTACTCTGCTTCCAGATCTCTGTTCTATCAAGAAGCTCGAGCCACTATTGCAAAGAAAATCTCTTAAAATCGGTGACTAAATGCTGTGGTGATGGGCTGTAGCAAGAAGATCCCACGGTGCCTTCTTCTTCCCTCCAATGCTGTGCATACCCACCCGAAGCAACAGAGCTAACATAAAGTCTGTTATCCCTCATTTCTTTGGCTATCTACTGCTTTCTATTATCCCCTCTCCTGACCCGGGGGTGCCCAAGTCCGAGGCCGAATCCTAGGCCGGGAATGTGACGGAGCAGAGGGAAAGGCACTCTTTCACAGTTGGATAAGGCCTTCGAAGCGCTGGGGAGGGGCCTTATTGGCCAGTATTTTCAAGCTGCAATCACTTGGCGAGCCCTTTTGGTGAATGCTACATGAGCTCTACATAGCATGCTCATGCAGCCAAGTGTATGCTTGCTCCTTAGTGGGTAGGGGTGTAAGGGTATCTGTGATTCAGGGGATCTAGTACAAGTACAGCATGTCGTTTTTTTTTCTTTCGATAATCAGCAGTATTTGCACACATACAGGTCACAGGACCAACAACATACTTCCAATACGATGCTGATCTCATGTATAGTGCAGCTACCCATGCACCCCCTTCTCTTACTATGCATGATATCGCCTCAGCTCCCTAGAGATAGCATCTCCCCACATGGCAGTGAAGGTTCAAAGCCAAAAGCTGCACAGTTCCCAAAGTTACAGCCCTTAAGGCTATAGCACGTTGAAATACAGGCGGAAAAAACGCAGATTTGGCATGAGGCCAGGTTGTTGAAGCCAATATGGCCTGTGCTAAGCCAAGCTCAAATTTCTAAGCTACATAAACCCAAGTTATTCATAGAGCCAAGACCTTCACGCATTACGAACCCTAATCACACAGAAATAACATAATATCCGGTTGAAATGAATACTCAATGCTGAGCTTGCAGTTCGTACATAACTGACAATTAATGCCGGTGCATATTATGCACAATTCTAAGTCCCTTCAATTAAGGGCACTTGCCGTCGACTTCCTTTAATGAATAAAAGATGACTCGGCATAATGCTCCTGCCGTTTACACGTAGACAAAAGGGAAATTACTTTCAACATCCACAATGCGAACAAACACAAGTACGAACACAAACACAAACACAAACACAAACGTAAGTCATCCACAGCATTCGCCCATCAAATACAGGCAGCTGCTTTTTGTACACACCGCACAAAGTGACACAACAATGCTTTTTTCCTTTATGCACTTGGCAGTTTGTCTTTGTAACACTTGTCTCTTGTTTTTCTGCGCAAGGCAACTGCCTGGTTTTCTGTCCTTTTATACCTTACCATCAGCGGAGCGGGCCTTGTTATTCTACAGGCCTCATCTTGTAAATATGCGCAGTTTACTTTTCGTCCCCTCCTAACCCGCTTGTTCTCGCAGCTATGCTCGCGTGAAGTTTCTTGCTTTATTTTTTTCTTGTAAATCTGTTGTCTTCCTGCAGTCCTTTGGGCCGTAAACCCTCCCGTTTAGGTAGTTGCAAGTAAAGGATCAATGAAAAGCAAGGGACATCGGAGAAAAGTGTACCTGAATGTCCCGATGTAGAGCATGTCTAAGCAGTTTTGAGCTTGGGATTCCATGGTTGCAGTTTCTTTGCAATCACACTGCTTTCTCTTCCTATGTGTGATACGACGGACATACGGAACGGTGATGTGATAAAATGGAAAGATGAACGTGGGCATGCATTTATCATCCACAATACATACAACGTAGTTAGTGTAGTCGCAAATTCTTGTGCGAATTGACAATAAGAAACCATACAAAAGTGCTGATTTGGAGAGAAAACAGGCGCAGGGAAGAATAGGCGGAAAATCGCTTTTTGTGCCTCCTTCCCAAAGCACTTATTCAAGCAAAGCAACTGCCTCTGTTGAGTTCTCGCAATCGTGCTTCCCTATTCAAGCTGGTGAAATCCCAGGCCAGAACAAGCCGGAAAAAAACACTCTGCCACTCGGCAAGCCTCTGGTTGGAACAAGGGTTTAACCCTGTGAATACTGTCCGGTGTGTCACCTCAGCAAAGCGATGTCTCGTGTGCTTGAAAGTCGGCATAATGATTGAACAATCCTTAGCGTGCCAAGAGCACTTGAGAAACAATATTGATGGGTTATCTTGCGAGACAAAATGTGCTGAAGCACGGCAGGTTGATTTGTAAATGGGTCGACGTAGCCATCACAAATCGGCTGTGCTGTACGTCTCTCCTCTTGTCTCTTTTGCGGTGTTTTTTTTCTCGCTTCGGGGATGTTCCTTCCACTTCTCTAGCTTGAGCTCTCTGATGGCTTGCTTTCTGCCTGTTTTGGCTGCTAAAAAGATGCAGGCTCAAGGGGCAATATTGGGGGAGAGGGGTAGGATAGAGGGGCAGTCTCCAATTAGTAGGTGACGTCTTGAACCAAGATACAGATAGCTCTGTCTGCATTGTCGATCAAGCTCTTGCATACGTACTACGAATCGTCGATCCTAGATAGGGAAAGTGACTGACAGAACATTTGCATCTTTTGCATCAAGTGTACTTGCTTAGGTATGCATACTGTATTTGCAAATGTTACCCGGAAAACGCTCATGTGCGCTGGATACGACTGGGGAAGGATTCCGGGCGCATTGCATTACATTGCAGCTAAAAGAAAAAGCACCAAACAACTAACAACTAACACTAAGCAAGCAAACTGATTTATTGGGCCGGGCGCAGAAGATCCCGAGGACAGCAAGGATAGAAGGGGAGGAGGAGGAGAGGGAGGTAGAGGCATGAGATAAATGCAATTGAGAAAGAGGATGGAAGGAGAGGGGGCGTAGTACTACTACCAAAAACATGATAATCCGAGGTGATATTAGGAGACAGCATAGGATGACCTCTCCGTGGCTTGGAGCTTGTCAAACCTAACAAGCGTTGCCCAGAGCTTTTCTACTACATATATCATGTTTTGCTTCAAATAATTAAAATTCCGACAAGGCGATTTAAGTTTGTTGATGGAGTTTTGATGCTTTGCAAACACAGGTTTCAACTCGATGAGGAGAGACAGGAAAAATGGAAACAACACACACCCATCAAGGGTTATTGATGTATACTAGTGCTAGGAAGCCAAGAAAGAAAAGTCGACAACGAAGATGCCGGTACATTTCCCCGGGCCCCGGATCTTGAAAATAAGCAAAGGAGAGGGGGAAGAGAGGGGGGAAGGAGGGGAAAGTTGAAAAGGGCCTTACAGCGACTTGGGCTAGCCTCCAAGATATCCGGCCACAGGGGCTAAGGATTCTTTTAGAGTCGGAGTCAAAGGGGGAGAGTCTAAGGTTGTTCTAGCTTTGGTGTTAGTTAGGTTGATGAGAAAAATTAGTCTGAGATGTTATAGATTGTTTCATGGTTAAGAATAGGGTTGGCAGCTGGCATGTGCAGAGCTTCAAATGTCTAACGACTGACACGAGCGTTAACATGAAGAAAAACAAGAAAAACAAGTGTTTCTTCTCAAAGTTTGGTGGGTGTGATACAATCATTTGGAAACAGCAACTATCAACGCCGATCTCTGCCAATCAAATATCGGCGATATTCCCCGTCTCGGCAGCAGCATTCTCTGATTAGTTAGGCGCCTCATGTGTAAGCCTTAGGGGGTTGAAACTCTAAAGAAAGAGGATTACAAAGATGAAGAAATTTAACGCGTCATTGGAGTTTTTGGGCTCTAAGTTGGAGGCTGCGATTACAGAAAAGGAAAACGAAGGCTAACAGAAGAACCCCGAATACAAACTGTCGTGGGAAAAGGCTTGCAGATCTTATGGGTTTAGATAGAGAAGGAGGAGCCTTCGTCAACTTAGCGCTCGACTATCACCACAACGGCTATACAGTCGCCTTTTAGCCCATAACAGCGGGTGGTTGTGGGCTTGGGTTTCTCTAGTGTGGGATCTCTTTTCTATGACTTACTACTCTGCAAGCAAGTGAAAAAGGGCTGTCTTAGTCTGAGGGGAGCTTGGTTGTTGTAGGATCTGCAGAAGAAGGGGATCATCCTGGACTTCTGGCTAAGAAAGCAGCGGCATCAGGCTTGAAACAGGGTCGATCAACGGGGGGTGGGTGTGAGGGAACAGAGAGTTAGATTTTGTAGTGGCTGTTGTCACTGTTAAAATTATTGCATAATAGGCCTTAAACAAAAGCAGACAAGCAGCTAACACAGCCAGAGTCCCAAGTCAGTAATATCACTACTAGTAGTAGCACGGGATCAAACCTGACTAAATTTGCTAGCATAGCCCATAAGTTCTCATTTCTGTTAGTACTCTTGGAGGCTACGATGTAACATTTCCATGTTCTGCGCACTTGCATACGAAGAAATATTGTGCATCCCACTTTCTGGCTAGCACACGGTGGCAATCAGTGCTGTCGATCACTTCCTGTGTCCAGCAGCGTTCTGGACTTTGGGAGACATGTGTGTGTAGTACTTGGCAGGGGGCAGTGGCCAAGTAGGTAGCAGTCTTCGTCAGAGAACAGGAAGGGTCTTCCTAAAGACGACAAGGCATCTTAGGTGAACTTCAAAACATGGGAATTTCCGTGCCCCCGGGGAGATCCTGACCGTA
This sequence comes from Ceratocystis ficicola, assembly GCA_038407015.1. Lineage (NCBI taxonomy): Eukaryota > Fungi > Ascomycota > Sordariomycetes > Microascales > Ceratocystidaceae > Ceratocystis > Ceratocystis ficicola. The sequence goes on from JAZBQP010000125.1 coordinate 58,360, forward strand.
AGTGTGTCCTGACAGGCATGCGTGTTGGAACAGCTGTTTGCTAAAAAACGATGTAGGCACGTACTAATGTCCTCCTCTCACTGCAGCAAATATCGGAACTGATCTACTATCTTGATGTAACATCATTTTCGGTCCTTACAGGCTTGAGAAAAGAAGTCATTTTTCCTCTGCTTCCCCTGAGGGAAGAGGGAAAGGGTGCAGAGAAATGGCCGGCGCAAAGTTGAACATCTGTATGCGTGTGGAAGGCGCGGATTCGAGGGGGGCAAAAACGGTAGGTGCGTAGTGAACAAAACGGTGGCAATTGCCACATCTTTTTTGTTGTCTCGTTCATAGCGGCAGCTGCCGCTCTTGAGCTTGTGGCGCCGCACCTTCCTGTCCTGTCTGATACACACCATCCACTTTTACCCAACGGCAAAGCACGTCTGTTCTTTCATATTCCCTCCTCTCCTTCCTTTGGAGTCGAAGATAAGGAAAACGAGGGGCTTCCCTCTAGATTATACATGATGGATTGGGCCGGCTCAGTCTCTTTGGTTAGAGTCAGTCCCTGAAACTAGAAAACGCAGCTTCTCCAAAAGCCTTTAGCTTGAGGCTAAGTGCGAAGCTAAGCTTGCGCAGCCTTTAGGTAGCATTAGGATGCGAATGTTAGACAGAGAATGGATATGGCGACACCCTCCTTTCACACAACCTTTGCGAACCAAAACCCTAAGAGAGTCTAAACCTCAGCATTATAAACAAGCTGTTTTGACAATTGTTTGACAAGCCCTCTCCCGTTGATCACGTTGCTCTTTTTGGTGTAAGAGAGTATTTGATAGTTCAAATCAAGAAAAGCAAAACAGCAGATACTAATGCAAGACAGCGACGAAACAAAAGTCCAGCGGGGAATTTCATTCCCAGGAGTAAGAAGAGGAGAGAGGAGAGAAGTGAATGGGGAAGAAGGGGGAGGGAGCAAAAGGTTAAGGACACAACATGCATCCAAAACCCGGATATTTATCTCTATGCCCGGCAAGTTTGGCGTAGTGTTTCATCCAGCACAGCTGAGGGATTCGAAGCCAGTTGAGCTGTTTCTTTTTTCTCCCTTATTCTTTTTCTTTTCCGGCTCTGTCCATCTCTTTTTTGTTTCTTCCCTTGCTTCTTTTGAGCCCTGAATGCTCCCCTTTGGTTACCGATATCTTGTCTCGCGGGTCCACCGATTTTCGATTTAGTTAGGCTGGTACATGCTATGTTCCATGGTGGGGGTGGGGGGTGTTTTTGAATGAGAAAAAAAAAAAGGCAATGAATGCGCTATCTGCCTTGCCTCACTCTTGCCATCCACTTTTTGGTCTATTGAATCTCGAAACATTTTACTCCGCAAAAGTGTCTGCCAGTCTCAAACTCCCGGCGCATCATGAATGGCTTGTCTCTCATAAGCTTCTTACACTGTCTCATGGCGGCTTCTAATTCTTTTTATCCCTCTTTTTAGAGATGAATCTAGACTGGGTTGAAACTTTTGGTGGGTAAGTGGGCAATGTTAGTTGAAGAATTTCATAGAGAACAATGACAATGGCGTAGGATCCCTTCCCCCTTACAATCCTTTTATGGCTCTGTCTTCGAATTTTTGACTCCCGCAATATTAGAAAACTGCTTATGTACGGCTGTCCTTTCTTATCGGGACCAGTCTCGCGCTTGCTGCCAACGGAGCGGGTAACTGCTGGCTTGAGCTTTACGGTGTTGTTCCACGTTGTGTCACACAAAAAAAGCACCTCCCGGACAGCGACAGAAACGGAGGTAGTTGCGACACCAGAACAAAGCTCATTGGACGAAGAACAATAAAAGAACATTGGGAAAAAGGAAACTACCGTTCCACGAGCATCTCAGAGAGCACAAACTAACACCAACCAGCGCATATATATGTACATTCGTATTCCACTTAGTATTACGGTCTTGTGCTCTACCCTCGAATCACCGATTTTAACGATGGCGGACTTTTTAGCCCTGAAGAGAGAACGAGAAGATCGACCGGAGGAATGCGCGCGCATCTATTTGTTCTCGTTCTTGTTCTCGTGCTCTTTGTTTTATGCTGAAAAAGATGGGCGCGAGTCCGCGAGCAAACAACCGTGCATGTATTTTGAGGAGGAAAGGGGGGTGTGTGTGTGCGTGTGCGTGTGCGTGTGCGTGTGTGTGTGCGTGTGTGTGTGCGCGTGTGTGTGCGTGTGCGTGAATGGGCGTTGTTGATCTCTGTATCTCGTCTTGCTGACACTTTGACGTTGTGGCGGTGGTTATTTGTATGATCGCCCACACACGCACATGCACCCACACGCAAGAAGTGCATTGCACTGTAATTCTTGGTTCTGGCTCAGGTTCAGGTTCAGGCCAGCCCGTTACCATGGCGACCTAGCAGCCTTAATACTGGTGCTTAATGTTTGTGGCATTGACAGCGACAGCAGTCACAAGCCAACAAGACAAGTTGTTTAAAACATGAGGGCGTGGCAAAAAGGTTGGATGACCTCAAAAGACATAGAAAACAGACAGCAGGCGAGGCAGAACTTCAGCGACTTATAAAACAGACACGGACCTTGGACACGGCCATAGCCGCCGTGTAATTCCACCTTTTCCTTGTCCTGCCCTGTTTTTATTCCGCTGCAACGAGACTTTGGGCTTGGATCTGACTCTGATTTCCCCTTCCTTGAAACAAGCCAGATCTTCTAACAAGACGGCAGTTAGGTTTCTTTCCTCCTCCTTCCAACTTGCCCCCCATTTAAGTACGGAGATAGTGAGAAATGAAGCCAGAGGAAAGAAAAACCTGAAAAACCTGCCTGCATGAAATGAAGCAGATTACGTTATACATAGGTAAACTCTGGGATTACCTTCCACCAACATCCAGCCCGACTTGAGAGACAAAACTTTACCCTTTACCTCGACAAGGGTATGGAGGAAGAAAGGATACGAGAGGTAAGGCTGGGCTGGCTCACCCTGGCCTGGAATGGGGGATGGGAATAAGGAAGAGAAACGAACAAAGAACTTCTTCAGGGTTTGTCCGTGCGGCACTTTCTATTTTTCTTCTTGTTCTTCCAAAAATCAGTTGAGATTTGAGAGTTTGAACGGGGCAAGCAAAGTTCAGCTTACGATGAACAAGAAAATAGGGAAAATAAGCTGGTGGACTACAAGAAACAAAACATCAATACAATGGGCGGGATCTGCTCACCGCCTCACGATAAAACCGGGGAATCAGGAAGAGAAAGGGATTCCTTGTTTGCCGGTTTGCTTTTTTTCTCTGCTAGTGTACGGCGGGAGAGTTTCTTTTTCTCTGAATCACCAGCCTTTTCTCATAATTCAGCAAGAGAAAAAAAAAAAGACGCAAAAAAGGGGGGGCTTGTTTTTGTTGTCTTGCGTTGCTACTACCAAACAACGAAAGCCTTGTTCGAGATACGAAGCTATGTCTCCATGGAAGGTTATATCATGGGCGATATAGCCCTCTTTGCATTGTATATGAGTAGCATCGAGCAGGAGGGGAAGAAGAGGAGGAAATACAAGGTATGCGTAGCTCACAAGTCTATGTACATTCGGTGGGTTCTGCAGAAGAGCAGAAGCGGAAACAACAAAATGGAAGGAAAAAGGAAAACAACCAGAAGGCATGACTGGATGATTCAGCTCTCAGCTTTCCCGGCCGTTTTATTTCTCCTTTTGTGGTATGTGACTATCTGTTTAACTGGTTATTTGTGCCACCAACGCCCATTCATTCTGGCCGTACGCAAACATGGCCCGGCCCAGGGCTGACAGGCTAGAAAACAAGCTGTAAAATGACTGACTACATGTGTACAAAGAGCATGGCTTGTTATACGCGTACATGAGGTACGATGTGATGTACTTGCTATGACTCCAAGATAGCACCCCCCCAGCCTCAATCTGGACGCCAAACCTAGCTTCAAGCTTTCCCTAGCGGGACAGAAACAGGAACAAAAACAGGGGTAAGAGGGGGGAGAAGAAAGGGAAAGTTTTTGATCAGAGAAGACCTTGCATGACAAAGTGGGCAGGTGAACGAAAGCTGCAGTGAAGCGAAGCTGGGTCACTACAAAGCAAATGCATATGTGCGTGGATGTCTACCTTGGGCCATATCACATCAAGCGGTGCTGCTCATACCACATGCTACGCTATTATGCTATGTAACTCAGGTGTTACGCTCCATATGTATGCTTGCATTCATGTGTATGTATGTCTTATATGTCCAAGAGCAGAGCTAAGGGGTTAAGATTGTCTACTTGCCTGCATGAACATAGCACTGCTATGGTATGGCTTCTCTCTCTATTCGCCCTGCCAATGCTAATGCCAATACCGATACAAGCCTTGCTCCCCCTCGCCATTGTTGGGTTTCATAGACCACCAACTTGGTTACATTGTACCTATGGGAGAGGTAAGAGGAAAAAGAAGGCTGGAGCTATGACCAGAAAAAGTGTGTGTGTGTGTGTTGGGACCTGGGTCTCCGTGAGGATACGCAGCCAGCCTCCATAGCAAAGTTTGGGACGATAATGTTTTGTTTCTCTTATCTGTTTCTTTCCAGTTATCGCTGTATCAGACTATACACAGAGCTAGTTATAGCCCGGACCATGTTGTATCTTCGGGGCTGGTTGTCACAAAAAAACCGTCCGTGTTTGCGTTGCAGGTCCAGGGCAGCCCACCATTGGAGCCGGGGTTTAGACTACATGCCACTGTTGCTTTCCTCGTCGACCCGATTAAAGAGGAGAGGAGGGGGAAGGGGAAAAGATAATTCAATATGAGACGAGTAGTGCTACTATATGGAGGTTATATTCTTCCCATCAATCCGATAGTGAGGACAAAAAGGAGGGTCGAAGAAATGGGCTGATTGATGCACGACCGATGAGACGGTCAAGCAGGAAGATACAGGTCAGGAGGAGCGAGAAAAGAAGAAGATAGCAATGGAAACAATCTTAAGCAACACGGATGAAGTAGAGTAAGGAAAAAAGCACAAGAACCCTCAAATATGGACTAAAACAAAAGCTCCGCGTGTCTGTAATGTATAGGTATGCCTTAGAAATCAAAGAAAAGAATCAGAATAATAGCAAGAAAAGCTAGCAAAAATAGCCCGCAATATAAAACAAGCGCAAATGGGTATCGAAATGAAAAGACTAGACACGCCCACCTCGCTACAAAAAGCTAGACGCCACAGGCTACTACTGACCTAATGCAGGCTCGTCCATCGAGCCAGCATAGCCACGGCCTGGAGCAAACAACCCGTTCAATGTATCACTCAGACTCCGATGCCGTCTCCTCCTAGACCTAGGGTCGTTACAAGATCGCTCACGAGAGGTTGATGGCCGTGGAGGAACTGCCGACTCGTTTGTTTCGAGCAACGAACTAAGCAGAGGCTGCCGTGAGCCCAACATTGAATCCTCTTCTGTCCCCTCATTGTCCATGAACATGCCCGCTCGGATGCTTGACCATATTCGGCCCAGCGATGTTCGCCGAGCCAATGGATTCTTGTGTCGGAGACTGTCAGTGATTACAGCCGAAACGGCTGATGAAAACGGCGAGGCCGAAATGACTGGCCCTGCAAATCGCCGCCCACCAGAGGCGCAGCACGTAGGTGTAACTGCTGACGTAGAATCGGCGTGTGCTTGAGGACCGTAGCTAGTTCCTGGGGGGGTCGAAGGCTCAAGGGTCATGATGGTTGTTGGGGGTTCAGAAATGGCGGATACAGGATGATTCTCTGCATCTGGGCGGTGCTGTAGTGGTGTCGGGTCAGGCCGGATGGCTGGAGGGTCAAATGGCTCGTTACTCCAGACATTAGAAGTAGCATGATGCTGATGATAGTCAGCCAGGCTAGGCCGCGACGGAGGCGGCACACGTGATGACGGTATGCCGGTTTCATGCGCAAGACTAATTCGTCGCTCTATAGGATAGTTGAGATGCCCTTCGCGAGATGATTGGCGAGAGTCAAAGGAGCTCCGGGGCGTGTCAAAAGGAGAAATGTCAGTATAAGCTTCATGAGGCCCAAGACCAATGGTCTCATCTAGACCATCGGACTCCAGCAAGTGGCTCTCTTCGTCACTAGGACGAGGGCGATCACTCGTAATCAAGAAGACGCCAAAAAAGGTTAGAAGACAGCCGCTAACAAATTTGATAGACTGTGCAAGCGTTGTTCTCTCAAAGTCGCGATATAGAACAGCGCTTCCCACAATGACACAAAGCGTAAACATGACAAACTGGATAGGTATGACTTGAGTTGAGTCGAACCGCTGTAGAGCTCGATTCAGATAGCGAATCTGCATTACAGCAGTCAGTATAAGAACAAGCAAAAGCGTATATGTGACAGGAGTCCGAAAAGCTCTCCATAGGTTAGAAGACAACATGGAGGATATTCCTTTAGTAGCCAAGGCAGTGTAGCCCCCAAATAGACCAACCAGCCCTAGATCAATCAAAATTGTGCGCTTCCCATAGCACTTGCTAGCCCACATTAGTGCTGCAATCATGGTCACTGTAACACAGAGATAGACCTCGAAAGCTGGTGCGGCAATGGCATTCCATATGTCATGAGGCTGAAGCTTTGATTCATCACCGCCTGCACTCATGACCACAATCACAACGCCGGCAACGGCCGTCATAACACCCCAGGCATCACGCGCGCGAAGCCGCTCGTGAAAGAGAATCGGAGCAATGACGCAGTTGGAGACAAGTGCAACAACTCCAAGCGGGGATACTATGGAAGCCGGTGCAAAGCCATAGGCCAGAAAGTTCCCCATTTCGCCGAGAATGATTAGGATTTGGCCTAACCACCAGTACGAAGAGTGCAAGTACGATAGAGAGGAGGCTTTCTCGGATGGCAATGAAGAGTCATGACGAAATGGCCTAGTGCTTTCTGATGAGGCGCGTGGGGAATAAGCAGCAGCAGATACAGTGCGCGAAAGTGGAGGGGACGGAAAGTGCACTGTGGACACTGCGCCATAGCCCGAAAAGCCAACGTCAGATGTTCCGTGACGAGGGGCCGCGATGTTGGCATTGTTGTCGTCCAAAGCGCCGTCTAAGGTTTGGGCGGACGTGGCGTTATTATTGGTGGTTGTGGTGGCAGCAGCACTCAACCAAGAGACATCTTGCGAGTTTTGCGACCGGTGGCGACATAAGTCATATTCGCGATCACGCAAGCTATGGTGATGGCGTGGATTTTGGTATGCATTATCATGGGAGGAGTGAAACTTGGCTCGTTGCGCTTCCTGTTCCGACTGTTTAGCTATGGCTTTGATCTGGATGCGTTTCTGGTGTAGTTTAATGTGGGCGAAACGCTGGACGTTCAAGGCGAGCGCAATGAGGATATTGCCAGTAATTGCGGTGGCGATTCCGATGATCTGGGACCAGTCTTTGTCGGCCGCAGGATGATTCTGAGAGGGCTCGTCGGAAGGCAAGGGCGATATCGTGGGATTGAGAGGCCATAGAAGGCTGGACGTTGGGGCCAAGAATGAAGGAGAGGATGAGGAAGCGCTGGCGAAAGTCGCGGGCAGACTCATGGTGACAGCAGAGGCCACAAGGCCGGGTTTTTTATTTCTCTCTCTTTCCCAGAAGTACGGTTAGCTGGGAGTATGTCGTAGGTTTGTGGTGTATATGGCTTCAGTGATGGCTGAAAAAGGGCTAGTTAGGGGTCGAATGAGTCGTATATGTAGGATAATGATGAGTTAAAGACGCACCCAGAAACAGCAGCACAGCCAACTGCAGGCAGGGCAGGGGCCAAAAGCGGAGAGCGGAGAGGAGAGAGAGGAGAGAGGCACAGAGCCAGGAAGCTGCAGGCAGTCAGGCAATTAATGAAATCGGATTTTCTGGATGGATTAACCGATTTGATGGATTAATCATCAATCAAATAAAATCAGCGCAACACCAATAAATCATCCAAAACAAAATAGTTCAAGGCTAGAAGGTAAAGCCAATTTCGCCTTGTCAAATTGTCAAAATGGCTGGGATCTATAGCTTCTAGTCTTCGGAGGCGGCCTCGTCCAAGCAGCCGAAAATGAGGGAGATCAAGGGCGGGTTTATTGGTAATCATCGAGATTTGGCTGCAGGAAGACTGAAGAAAGAAGAAGGAAGAAGAAAGAGAGAAGTCTCATGATAACAGCGCGGCGGGGAAAGAAAGAAAGAAAGAGGGGATTGGAAACAGGAAATAAAAAGTCAGATATCAAAATCTGAACTTCCAGGCTTGGTCAAATCAGAATTCAAGCCCTTTGGAAGAGGCTGAGAAGAGTGCTGAATTGGGTAGTTGTAGTGGATTACAGTGTAGATGCAAGATGGAACTAGATCTTGGAGGCGGGGCTTTGCCGAGCTTTTATGGCCAAAGAAACAAATATAAAAACATGTTAAGCTGATGGGAACATTGGGACAACCTTCCCTCCTACAACCCTCGGGATGGCACCTTTGAGGTCGGCCGTCCATCCCCTCGACAAAAGACAAAATCTCCCATTTGTTGAGGGTTGAACGAGAACAGTGTATGCCACTGATGCACTGAC
>JAZBQP010000126.1:0-65880 GCA_038407015.1 Ceratocystis ficicola
TTTTACCCCCCCCCCCCCCCCCCCCAAGAACGACGTGTTGTAATGATCCAAAACTTTAACACAAAGGAGGCGAAACAAAAATGCGATTGCCGCTCAAGAACAAGAAATAAGATAAATAGAAAAAAACACCCAATGAGCTCCGATGACGAACAATACAAATACCCAAGGCATAACCACATAACCAAGGCTGCGGCACTAGGCCCTCTAAACTCCGCCAAAAGACAACCTTGTTCCCAAAAAAAAGTAACAGCAAACTACCAACGCCATAGTCCAACAGTAAAGCAGAAACAAAAGGTTTTATATACGTAAACATAATCAAGATCACGTACCATCTTCCTCTAGCAGCTCTTCATCCAGGTCATCAAGCGCCCGCGTGGGCCTCCGGGACTGAAACAATGCTATACGGAGCGGCTGGCTTTGTACTGGCAAGAGCCCAGCAGACTGTGTGTATAGGCCTGGGCCTGTGGCACGGGATTCTTGTTCTCCCTGTCCTCCGCCATGATATATGGCTCGAAGCTCCCGTTCGTATGGCGTGGAGAGAGCCATTGACGGTGTCGTAGATGACAAAGCAGCTACAGAACGTGCCAATCCCGTGCGGCGCGTGGGGGTGTTTGCCATGATGTCATGAAGTTCAGACGTCGGTCGTGATGCGGCATGCGAAACAACGGGCTGTGATCGAGTGCTAAACCGGGCTATACTATTAGGTGCGGTCAAGGACATTGGCTGAGGTGCCGGAGTGTGAACCCAAAGATGCTGTTCGTTCGTGGCAAGCGACGATGTCATATTCTTGTTTGCTGTCTCAAGCCATACCAAGAACTCCTGGTGAGCCAACTTGGAAATGCGCTTCTTCTCGCGACGAGGGGCATTCGCCTGTTTTTCTTCAACGGCTTCCATGGCGAGGTCCCAATACTCCCAGGCCTCTGTGACTACCTGGTGTGCCCATATAGCCCATGACGTAGAGTCATTGTTATTTCTAACATCAGCTTGATCTAGCCACAGGCTTAGCATAGAAGAAAACATCTTCTCGGCACCATCAACCTCGACCGACTCCTCAATTTCACCTAGCCAGAAGCATGCTGACAGCCAGGTTTCCAGGGAACGTGAAACCAAGTATCGTTTATGCCTGCGCTGGGCTACTTTACAGCGGTGAGTCTGTGCATTCCCTCGCTGGCTACTCTCTCCCCATAGCTTCCAGCACCGCTGGACAAGACGTTCTTTCTGCAGTGCTCTACCTTTAGTGAAGGCCGCAGCAAGACGTTCTTTACGGACTTCTTTTGACCGCTCGACCCATGACAAAAAGTAACAGGAGGTGGTGAGAAAATACTCTCCCCGGTTAGACCAGCGCCTCATCTCAGGCTGGCAGCGTGATGCTTGTTTCCACTGTAGCAGGCAATCCGATACTGTGTCAATGGCTTCCCGTCTACTAACACGAGCTTCTGTACGCGATAGTGTGCAAGAAACAACGGCCCAGTTATGTAGATAACTCTCGAGAACAGTATGACCAGCTTGGCGGGCAGCCTTGGTCATGCGAGACTTGGAATTCATGTCCGTAAGAATTCTCGTGTAGCTAAGCAAGGAAGAAAACAAGGCTTCCTTAAGATTTTGATCTCGCCTGCGCTGGAACGCCGTCATGCGTTGCAACAGGTTCCAATCTCTAAAGGCTACACTACGCAACTTGTGTCTGCTGCTATTCTGCATCCAGCAACATTTTGCTTCAAGATTCCAATCACGAAGAGCATCCATGGTTAGTTTTCCATCAAACGTCTGTTGTAAGTCAGCCTCGACGTCGATGGCTCCCCAAATTCGAAAGAAACTCGAGGCTTGGTAATAGGCCATAAGATGAGACCCGCGATTCAACTGCTTTAGTCTAAGATCAGACCACCCATGCCAAGCAGATATTATGTTATGGGCAATGGCGATCTGATACTTGTGCTCAAGGCGACTTTCATGAGCCATCTTAGACTTAGTGACTTCAAGCCATTGACCCATAACGCGGCGGCGGATGTTGCAATTCAGGTGCTCTTCAGCCAAGCGCTCTCTATATTCGCGCTTCCATTCCCGCAGAGTCATATTGGCTACTCTACTTGAACACAATACATCGGCCTTGTGCTCTTTTCGCGCGGTTTCATGAGAAAATTCGGCCCATCTTTTGAAATTAATGGTCAAAACAAAGCGATGTGACATAGCCAGATAGCCCAGAGTAAGCTTTTTCCAGCTATCAAAATGCCGCTTGCGCAAGATGTGACGCCTAGCAACAGCAATCCGCTCCGCCTCGACTTTCGAGTGGGCCAGCCAAATAACAAAATTGTTGGTAATTTGGTAAATCTGACCAGCCCGGGTAGCCACACGCTCGATCTTAACGTACTCTTGTTGTTTCTGGGCAGCCTTAGCCTCTTCGATTCGTTGTTTTTTAAGGAAGAATGCTTGGTCTTGCCATTGTATTATCGTAATTTGCATAGTGCACCGACGCTGCTCCGTCATAGCCATGGCTTCGTAGTAATCCTCAGTAGCGGGCCAAGATTTAGCCTTGTCGCGCCACCAACGAAAAAGCCGAGTAGCATTCGTGACCAGGTAGAAATCGTATGCAAGTTGGGCGCGTGCTTCCATTTCGTCTAGATTCGCGTCAAGTCGTCGCAGGACATGTGAAGGCTGTGTTGTTTGTGTAGGTGAAGAAGGTGCGGGTATCACCCGGGCCGCAACCTGTTCAAAGACCGGATCACGTCCTATTGTAGTATGTTCAGAGGGAGAATGGTGGGTTATTCGTCGGGACGTTGGCGCATACTGTGTAGCGATAACAGAAGGTGTGTTCTGCATGTGAGAAGTTTTTGGTCTATTGCCATTGTTGATATGTACAGGCACCGTAGGCTCATATGCATCTTCAACATTTTCACATCCGGCTTCTTTATCCCCAATCTCTTCTTCTTGTTCTTGTTGTTGTTCGTGTTTGGATTCTTTGGAGCTTCCGCTAGTTTCATCGGCGTTATCGTTGTCAATCCCTAGATCGCGCATTTGTCGCCGAGCTTCCATAAGCCAAGTGGCAGTCCTAGGCATTTCGTAAGGAGGTCGGGCTGGAGCATCACCCACTGGCTTTGCAGCAGCAAATTCTTGAGTTACATCAGGGGATGAGTGCGATATTTCAGGGATTTGTGGCGAGGCAGTCGTCTGGGCGGTCCCATTTTCATAGCTACTTTCCTCAGCTTGTATCTGGTGCGTTTGTTCCTCGGGAACTGTTGTAAGAGACTGGCGACGGGCGCGCAGAGGATACTCAGTAGTAACGGCGCCAGTAACGTCATCGAAAATTATCTGTATTCCCATGCGATCCAAGACAATCTCAAACTTTTTGATCAATGGCTCATCGCCCCTTTCGCCGCCAATGCGGAACAAAATGCGAGAGAAGTGCTGGTCATCGTCGGGGTCGATCCCATGGGCAGGGAGAATCTCGTCATATGCGCGGAAGAGTGCGCTTGTAGGAATACATTCTGAGGGTGACAGCGTATCTAGCAGATACTGAGCAGCCTTGACGATTTCGTGAAGAATTTGGATATCTATGTAAACGCATAGCCATGTAAGCAAGACCAGTCGCGCATTGGGAAGCCAAAATGGGGCGCGTAAAAGTGACACACGTTAACGCACCTGAGTTAGAGTAGTACTCGTCCGAACCAAGAGACGGTTTAGACATCGAGGGTTCATTATGGAAATGAGATAGGTTGTAGTTTTGGGGGGGTAAGGACGACGTATAATTATGTATGTGAGCGCTAAAGGTATTCTTGTTGTCGAGACTGACGTGATTAAGCAGAGGCTGTGCCGACAAAGATAGCGAGGACTGCATGAGAAGCCTGGCTGCCGACAGCGCATGCTAAGCAGCGCATGGCAGGCTCAAGCAGGTCGAGATGGGTACAAGCAATGTGCCAGAGTCGCGATGGAAGAGGCGGCGGTAGGAATCGAGACAACAAGTGTGATAGAGAGACGAGGGAAAATATGGTAAATCAGGATAGGTAAAAGCAATAGCAAAGATGACGTCGAATACAATAGCAAGAGCAGGTCAGCCGTAGAGATTAAAAACGTAGAGTAGATGGAAAATCACCAAGTTCAAGACTAGTGATAACAGAGCAAATTGGAGACCTTGGCGCGCGACAGCCTATAGGTGAGGGGAGAATGACAATCGCAAAGCAACAAATAAATAGCTAGTTCTCGAGAGAGGAATAAAGGAGGGAGAGAAGAAAAACAGAGAAAGAAATGGAGAAAAAAGAGCAAGACGGATGAATACGCCGTCCCAGGATTTTGATATTCGGGGAGAAAAAGTAGGGTGAATGCAAATGTGGGTCTCCTTCCGGCTTGTCTACTGTTGCTATCCTGTTTCTGTCTCCATGTACTGCTTGGTATTTTTCTGTTGGTTGGTGTCCAGGTCTCCAACATTCGCCCATACCAATACAAATACATACGAATAACAAGTTTTGTCTTGTCGGCTAAACTTCCTGCCTCCCTACAGCTTCAGGAACGAAACCCAGGCTAGATTCCTTCAGTCGCGTCAAGTTCTACAACCACAAGCATGCAAACACGACGCGTTGAGTGGGGTTATTTCAGCTCTGGCCAATGACAAGGGGACAAGGGCCCATTTGTACTTAGTACATGTACTAGGCAAGCCACACGCGCCACAGTTGCAGTAGACCACTGAGTCCATCGCCCATCTTCCAACAGGCTTTGCCAACCTTCCAGCCCGGCTTTTCCGGCCTATTACCTGGCCAATCGCCCCCCCCCCCCCCCCCCTGCCCCCCCTCCCCCCCCCACACACCCTCCCCCCCCCCCCCCCCCCCAATCATGTCTCTAGCTCCGCCTCCAACTACTCGCCCAGTTCGGCGCATCGCCGCCGCAGCTACGCAATGCTCCACCGAAGTATATTGACTCACAGACTTTTCTTGTACAAGTAATCTGGTGCTAATCACCTCAAAAGGCTACCATCTATGGAAAGTGTATCGTAGCAGATTACAACTCGATACACAAAAACAAATGCGCAGAAGAGTTTCTGCGACTCAAAAACTGCTTCATGGTAAGAATACAGCAACGGTACTGCTCGTTTTTTATGCCCTACCCATATACTGACACTCAAACTCCAAGATTGCCATGAAGAGCAAGTCATGACTTTGGTGGTTTCAGGGTTATTCACAATAATAGGGTTATATATGGAACTTGTCACTTTCATCCATCCTAAGGTTCGGTTTTTCCGTGTGAGCCAATGTGAAACGCCAAACTTCAAAATCAGCTAGTCATGGTAAAGGCAGGTAAGAAGTATTGCGCACTTTTGCTCCTCGTGACATCTCTTGTAGCCGTCTTTGCAAGACTTAGGGTGGACCTAAAGAAGCCTATGAAAGCGGACAGGAACAAGAGCGGCTTCATACGTTTCATTTTATGACCAAAACCTTGTAACGCTTTTGTAGTGGAGCAGTTATCAGCTCAGCAACAGCAACAAATAACAACAAATCTCCTTCTTTAGGCCTTAACTCAATCTTGGCTTTAAACCCTTCCCTTTTTCTTCTCTGGCTTGCCTCCAATTTCTTCCTTTACCTTCAACTCCGTGTCTGTCCCTCACTGTTTCTACGCACTTCTAATCTTGACAGTTGGCATTGCTTCATCTTTCCTCGCTTTCATTCTTGCTCTTGGATTTTCTCTCTGTCTTCGCCACGCCCGACCCCGCCCACCCGTCCAACCTTAACTCCTCTCCAAATTACCGCTGCCCTGTCCACTGTTTATAACGATTACCTCGCTTGGTTGCCCCTAACTACACTAGATGCACGTTGTGCTCGTTGTTTTGGTAGACAAAGCCCAAGCCAAAACACATACACACTACCGTCACTCTAATTCGACCCATTTTTGCCGCAACTCCCCTCTCTATTTCTTTGCATTGGAGAACCAACCTCTATTATAGCCGTATTGTTTTGTTACCAACCAATTGCTCCACTTATCCCGGCGCAAACGAGACGGCATTCTGTCGCGATCTATCTCCTCTCACAACATCGCCAACCTTCGCTAGTCAGCCGTCTGGTCGTTTTTGCCACTGCTGCTACTGCTCTAGTACCTACTCTCCAACCTCTCGGAACGCTCTACTGCCCCCTTTCCATTTGCCCCTCTCCTGCCATGTCGTTTCTCTTCGGCCGCACGAGGGCTAGAACAGCCCTCGATCTTCCTAAGCAGGCCCGTGAACATGTTAGTCGCCTATCCATGGATTGGGCTCAGGGTGCTCCTGTTAAGACGGAAGAGCTAGCCAAAGTGTTAGGCCAGATGAAGCTGGTGCTACAAGACGGTAAGCCGCTCAATCCCGTCATCACGAAATAACCTGCTCTAGTATTCATCGTATTCTATTGCTCACATAATTTCTATCATGATTCTCGTTGCTCCCTTCCCCTCCCTACCCTTCTCCCTCTTCCGTGCCACTTACGTGCTTGTCCATCCCGTTGGCTAACCCATGTCTTTTCTGTTACCCTGGGGATTTAGATGGCGATACTAGCTCCGATCAAATATACCAACTTGTAACCGGCATTATTGAAGAAGATCTTCTCTATCTTCTTGCAGTCAACCTCCATAAAATCCCATTTGAATCGCGCAAAGATACACAGGTCATATTTTCATATGTCTTCCGCTTCCGCCCGACGGGCGCTTCTCCCAAGTCAGACCCCGTTGCTTTATCCTATGTCATCAATCAACGGCCTCAGGTCCTACTAGAACTATGTCGTGGATACGACCACAAAGAGAGCGCCACTCCAGCAGGCTCTGTGTTGCGTGAAGTGTTGAAATCCGAATCAGCAGCTGCCATCATCATGTATGATGATGCTGATGATAAGGGCTCTAGTTTTTATGGTGTATCCAATATTGACCGTGATAAGCCACAATCAGGCCGAGGTGTGTTTTGGCGGTTCTTCGACTGGGTTGACAAGAGCTCATTTGAGGTTGCAGCTGATGCATTCACGACCTTTAGAGTATGTATCCTGCTTTTTTTCCCTTCGTTCCTCCCTGGACTCCGATGGTTCTATACCCAGTATCTAACATCCCAGCCCTGTCACCTGTATGTAGGAACTCTTAACAAAGCACAAGGATCTGGCCCCCCGCTTCCTGTCCGTAAACTTTGATCTTTTCTTTGGCCAATACAACTCTATATTGGTGCAATCAAATAGCTACGTCACCAAGCGTCAGTCCATAAAGCTTCTTGGGGAGATTCTACTGGATCGTTCCAACTATTCGGTTATGACGGCCTATGTTGACAGTGGAGAGCACCTCAAGATATGCATGAATCTGCTACGTGACGACCGCAAGATGGTCCAATATGAAGGCTTCCATGTCTTCAAAGTGTTTGTGGCCAACCCTCACAAATCTGTTGCTGTGCAAAAGATTTTGATTATGAATCGGGACAAGCTCCTTTCTTTCTTGTCACACTTCCTGGAGGACCGCACCGATGATGAGCAGTTCATAGATGAACGGGAGTTTCTTATCAAGCAGATTAAGAATCTGCCCCCAAGTCCAATCCCTCCTCAGCGGTAGTGCTGATGAACTTTGCCTTGTAGTGGCTGGTATAAGAAGGAGATGCATGCCAGGTCGCATTTCGCTTGTCTGTAGGCTAGATCAAGCTAGATGGGAGTGGCTATTGGCATCTTTAAACATACTAAACTACAAATACACAGAAAATAACCTGGATGTCACAAAGGCATTTGGTGGAATACGCCTTTATTTCCCTTTTTTTTTATTTTACGTTTGGCGTATGTTATACTACATAGACTTTATTAGCACTTGAGATTCAAAGCTGATTACAATTTCCTGGCTATCAACATGCCAAAAGAAAAAATTTGTTCCTACGTCGTTTCGCATCATCACACAACCATTAATACTAGGCGTTTTATCAAAACAACGAACTACTGACAGCGCAACGACATGGTCACGTTGAGTTGAAGTCATGTTGTGATGAGAAATTCGAGCAATGTATTTTGGTAATGTCAGTAGATATATAAACATCAAATAGATTAAAGCCATGTAACACAACGTAAAAAAGTAGAATCAGGTCGTTAAATACTGAGAAAGATAGGCTCAGAGGCAAAGTAGCCTCTATAGCCACATATAAACGAGGACATGAGGGGGAGAAGAGATGTAGGGGGGAATAAGAGAGCGTTAAAGGAAAGAAAAAGAAAACAAAGAGAAAAAGAGACTCTCAAAAGTAAAATCATCAGGAAAAATCAAGATATGTAAAGAAGTAAAAGGTTCAGGTCAAAAGAAAGGAACCTGAGCCTCACGAGCCTTGCGCGCTCGATTGCTGCCAAATGGAGGGATGAAGTGCCCCGCGGCGAAAAGTAACAAAGAGGAAAAATAAAAAATCAATCAAGGCCTAGTTTATCGCTAAAACGACAGCAACAAGATAAACAAGCCAGAAAGCCGCCCAGTAAATTGTAGTAGCAGCGTCCTCTTAGAAGGGGTTGGCTCTCTCCAGCAGACGAAAGAAGTTGCCGTCCTTCAAGGGGAAATGGGCGTCACCGAAGTTGGCCGCGTCAAGAGACTTGCGGGCGACATCGGGAAGCATCTCCCACTCGACCATGACTTGCTCACGGCCACCCTTGCCTTTCTTCTCGACATTAACGGTGTGGGTTCCAAAGAAAGCAATGTCCCGGTAGTACTTGACCTGCATACGTAGGTCACCATTGGGGAAGATATCCTTGGGAACATGATTATATCTGTTGTAAGTGCTATGCTTGGAGGCACTGACGCCCAGGATCTTGGGGTCACGGGAGTCGGGGTTGTCGATATAGATGATGACATTCTCCCACTCATGACGGTGGCCGGTTAGGGCCAGATGGCCTGTCCCTTGGTCCTTTGGCATGTACCAAGCAAACATAATTGCATAGCGTGTCTGATACCAGCAACTACGGACGTACAGTTGGCCGTCACTACCACGACACATTCCACTGGGACTACCGCCCTTCTTGAGGCCGCTGCTAATGTTGCCTTGAGCATCGACCGCAGGGTAGGGAAAACACCCGCTGTCGATACGTATCCAGGGCTGGAACTTGCGGTAAGCAGCGCCAATCGTATTGTTAGGGATGGCCTCTGGCAGAGCAACGATCTGGTCATGCCCCTTGGTAGGCGGGGCCGGGGCCGGGGCCGAGGCTCTGGGTTGGTGGACAGGAGAGGTCTCAGCAACGGGAGCTGGAGCACCAAAAACACCAGATGCCACCAGGGCAATCATAACAAATGGCTTGAAGAGCATGCTGAAGATTCTAGACAGAAATGAATGTCCAAGATATGCAAAAGAAAGAGATATGTTTGTTCATGTGATGGAATGAGAAAAGAGATCAGATGAGTGTACAAGCCAGGCAAATAGCTGATGCAAAGCAAGAGAATGAAAGACGAAGAAGCACGAAGAATAGAAGGAAGGAAGAAAATGCAAAGCCTGGTGATCACGATGGCAGAAGAGGCGCCTGTTTCCCTAGCTTCCGGGGATCAGAGGACGGACTGACATTATATGTCGAATCGAGATAAACCTGATCTTGACAGCGCTCTCTTCTTCCTAGACTCCGCAGTAAACCAAACATGTTGGTTTATGCTATGCTGTCTATGCTTCCAAGAATAGACCGCGAGTCTATACGCCTAGCAAAACAAAAGAGTTGGAGGGATGCAGTGAGGAAGAACGGCAGAAAAGAAACCATCATGGAGAAGTGCCCTTGGGTGTGTGATTAAGCACGTAGGAGGGTGAATAGAGCGGGGTGTGTGGATAGGCGGGCGCACAGTGTAGTGTGTAACTGGGCGTGTGCCATGTTGTAGAAGCACAATCGAGACATGGGTGTGTTGATCCCAGGGCCTGTCTGCAGCATGATCGCAGGGATTTGGGGGCGAGCAGCTTCTTTGAAAGGGCTTGAGGGCCCCAGCTTCATAGAGAAATATTCGCCTTTGTAAAAACGCCTTTCCTGCAAAATCCTCGGGTTTTTGCTAGGCAAGTCTGCTTGGTCCAGCTGAAAGCCTTGACCAGAGTCTGGCTAGATTCATCAATGCAGCCTTCCTTCTGGGCCTTCAAGACGCCCAAAATCAGGAACCAGCTTTCACTAACGATTTTTAATGCCCAGCATGTATGGAAGCGAAGAAAGCAGAGTGCTTTTTTTTGCCATTTTAATAATCATCGAAAGCCCAAGCTCCAGTGTCGCTATCCGCCTGCTTCTTTTCTTAGCCAAAGGCTCAGGTATTCTAACAAAAAAAGCTATACCGTTTGCCAAAAGCTATTTCGTGCTGTATTATAACACATAGCTTTAACTCTGCCGCCTGCGTCGATTACTTCGTGATGGGACCAAGGACAAGAAAGAGAATAGGCGGCGATCCAGATTCAGCAAGTCTTGACTAGATGGGAACAGCGCTTCGAAGATTCCTGTATGCAAGCGAGGAAGTCGCAGATCGGGATAAAGATGAGAGAAGCGCAATGATGGCCCGGCCTTGGCCATGATGACGGCAGATCAATTTTTACATTTTGGGTTCGGCCAAGGCTCTCGGTTGAAGCTGAAAACTACCTGGGGGCGCGATCTTGTGGATGGGCGTGGCAGAATAAACGTTTTATCGGTGGTATTAGTTCCGCCTGTTAGTGACTTGTGATTGCAAATTGTTTCCTCTCAACTTGCAAGTTAAACAAACAAACATTACCACCAAGGATGTCACCATGCTGTTAATGGATAAGCGAGTCGGCGTAGAATTGAGCAGACTAAAAGCGTGTACCTGTGAGAGGCACAAAAATTTACAGCCTAAATTTACCCTGTGTGCTGTATGCTCCGTTATCGCATTGCGATAAGGGAATGCCTGCAAGGTTACCCTCTTTTTTTTAGGGACCGAGTAGCTATTTTTTTCTATTCTTCTGCTTTTTTTGCTCGGATCGCCCGGAATCTGACAGATTGCTGCCAACTCCATTCGGTTTTTGGACATGTTTTGACTAGCGAATGCCATCGGTCTGCAACTTTCTGTCTTGTTTGCTTATCTTTGGTGCTTCTGGATAAGATTGATATCCCTGTGGGCGATCTTTGGTGAATATTTTATCCATCAACCGTCCCATTACGCGCTCTAGCGGGCATTTAACAGTAAATGTTAGGAGGACATGCTGAGTGTCCTTAGAATGAAGAGAAGAAGAAAGTGAGAGATTGGTTGATGTTCTGCATGTCTGACTAATTCTCGCTTGAAGGGCGGATCTCAATCGATTTGTACATCCATCACCACCAAGTCTGGACCAGACACATGGGCCTTGGAAGAAGGTCATTTGTGTCTGTTGCTAACCCTAACGTTCAGCCAAACTGGATCAAGGTCAGACATCCTGGTACTCCTCACCTAAGTTACTGACAGCATTGCACAGTCCTATGGCTAAGCTACCTATGCATGTACAGGATTGCGCATAGTTTATCTGCAGCTGTGAATCCAGCTATCTATATGTAAACTATCGCATGCGCTCTCTCTTCCCTTCTCATCTCTTTTCCAACTATGAAATGATGCCAGCTTTGCTGTGTCTCGGCCTCAAACAGCAACCAAACAATTGAAATAATTGAAATGCTTGTAATGTTTTATTCCTCAAACAGTACCAGCATTCCCTCAAAAATTCACAGGTCCTTCCTTGTCCTTGATTGACTGACAAACAACCACGTTCTGGAACACTAAACAACTGGTCTTGGTAGAAGAACAAAAAACAAACAAACAGAAATCGGCTAGCTAGTCATAAGCATGCTGCCTGCACATAAACTTTATTTAGAATAAGATTTTGAAATTGTGGGTCTGGCTAGGTTCTGTATTAGTAATACTCCACTACAGCACTTACTTGGTGAATACACACTCAGTATGCTTGTACTCCACATTCTTGCTCATGCTTCTCTACAACTTCTTCTTTAACTCTAAAGTAGACTCTATACCGCGAAAAACATCACATTGTTGGATGTTCATCTGTATAGATAGGATACATGCCATCCTGTTGGTGGATAGTTGCAACATCACATGCCGAGTACACCATTGACTGTGTCCATGTGACTGCTTCTATCTTACTATCACACGATAATTTTCCGTGGTTATATCTCGCGCGCCGCGCAACATCACACCAGCTAGTCAGCCGCGCTTCGGCCCCTTTCAGCACGTTATACTTATCGGTGTGTATGGTGGTATCTAAACTCCATCTTTCCTATTTGCCTTTTGGCCTGTGCTTCGGACGAACAAATCACCTGGACGACACTAAGAAGCACAAAAAAACCACGCCCATGAGGTCACAGAGCTATGTAGATAGTAAATCAATGTGGCGCGCATGACTTCTTCCACGGGGTGCCTAGCGCGGGACGAGAGCGTGCGCACGAACACAAACACACGCCGTATAAATCACTGGGCTTCTTAGCGACCCGGTGTTTGATCTAGATTTCACCGAGAAGGGATTTGGTAGGATGGAAATTGTACAAAGCCCTTCATTAAACTCGATCTGACTTCAATAGACGCAAGACCCAACATATCCAGCGAAGCAAAGACCCACCCCACCTCATCCTCTTCTTAGCCTCTTTTGTGCATGTGTGAGCTTTTCATCCTAAATCCCATCAATTATCCGGTGCACGAGATCTGCACACACCCATTTCTACAATCGTCATGTATACCGATACACACGCTAATCCTATGGCCTGTGGCTGGTACAGGACTCCTCGCCTCTTGCTCTTTCCTCCCTTCGCTCAGCGGTGCCTTGGCTGCTTGGAAAGAAGGATGCTTACACTTTCTTGAGCCGCAGATGTGGTCCATACACTGCCTTGTCCTCCCTTGCGCCATGTATCCGCGCCAGAGCCTGAGCTACCGCGAATAGTTTGACCGGAAATGACCTCGAGATCACGCTGCTGTGAGCTGATCCACTTTCGCAAAAAGTTGACTGGGTCATTGGCTAGCGACATGAAAAATGTACGCTTGGCCTTGGACACGGAGATAGCTTGGATCAGGCTAGCCAGTTGCTCGTCTAGTCCTGACACTTCGCGCAACATGGTGGCGTATGATGGGTGAGAAATGAACTTGACTATCTGAGTCTTGACGGGGGGTTCAACAAGAACTCGAACATCGTAAACCGAGGGCGTTGGGTCACTATGAAAAGCCTTGTCAACCCTAATAGTGTACGGAAGTGAAATTGGTGGCAATGGCTTCAACTGGGGCGTAATGTAGTCGCCAAGCATGGGAATGTGTCCAACATCGCTATTGACAATCTAAAATCCGAGTTTAAAAATTCGTATTTGTTAGCATCTTATTTTAATCAGCCTCGCATATATTTTGTGGTGAAAATTATTGCTGTGCCGTCATGCGCGTAGGGACAAGCGCTTAACTGTTTTATTTAAGCGCTAGACGCAATATGAAAAAGGTCAAAAATTGACTTACCTTGCGGAGTAGATCATCACAGCGAAAATTGCGCCGCTCTTCATCCTCCTGAAGCTTGAAATAGCTGATGTATTCGTAGAGCGCCTGAGCGACTTCTTGTCTGGTGCCTTCAGTCATGTCAATTATTTCAGCCAAATCTGGACTGAGCAAGTATCTCTCGGGTTCTTCGTGTCGTGTGAGATTGATTGTAATGTTCATGTTGTCGTCTCCATTACGGCGGAAGGAGAGTTCATCAAAGCATAGAGCTTCAGGCAATGGCGCATATGACGCTGTATTAGGCGGAAGATCGGGTCTTTTCCACTCAACAGCCTGTTCTGGCACGTACGATTGCGGGAACTCGACGTTCATAGCCCGGAAAAAGTGCGGAAGGTGGTACTCCATTGCCTCGTCGCCCTTGTTTTGGACATCTGAGCCCATATCATCATCGATACCGTTCTTAGATTCTGGCCCCATGTCGTCGGCTAGTAAACGGGCCTGGATTTTGACTTTATACGTGGAATCGACGGTCGAGCTAAAGTCGAAGCTGTCAACATTGAGGCTTGTTTGTTGCCAAGGCTGGTCTTCGACGGTGTTGGAAATCCAAATTCTTAGTGTGCGCCAATACTAGACACAGATCATGAGAGTGTTAACTAAGCTAATCATTGCGTATAAGTTATGTGTTCGCGTTAGATGTACCTTAGGGTAGCGATTCACACTATCCAGCGCATCTAACCGCTTGCGCGTAATAGTGGCATCCAAGCGACGCTCATAGTTGCGCAATTTGTTGTAATGCTCTACGAGCTCACCGTCGGGGATACAATTTTCGATGCCCTCTGGCATGTTCTTGTCAGTGGGTTTCTGGCTACGTCGCTTCGCCATCTCGGCCTGTGCCTGTGCTTGAGCTTGTGCCTGTTGTGCCGCTGCCGCTGCTGCTGCTGCTTGCTGTTGAGCTAGTTGGGCCTGAGCCGCCGCATTGTTGGCCGCTTTGTAGGTTAAATTATTAGCAAACTTGACTCTTACGTCGCGTTGTCGTTTGGCCATAATCGCATAAGAGTGGGGGGTCAAGGATGCCAACCACTTACCATTTTGTCCACGGCGACCTCCGCGACCACCGGTGCCGGCGTTGAATTGACGAAATTGGCCTCCGTGCATGGCGATGATCCTATGAGCCTGTCGGTGTCAACTTCAAGCGATTGAAAGTTGATAATCAAAAATAACAAATGGAGATGGTCAATGATTCTGTGTAATAGACAGGACAGTCTTCAGTCGCAATTATACCTTAGAAGGCAGGAATCCAAAGACAGTGGTTTACAGTAGGTCAGTAAGTCCGAGCTAGCGGTGCTGAAGTTTCTCGTCGCGTATTGGTCCCAATTTGACCATCACCAAATCCAGCCTCGCGAAATTTAACCCGTTGCCAGGGTTATCGTGGCAAGTCACGTGATACAAGCTTCCACTCTATTTATTAGGGTTAGAAAATTGGACACTAAAGTAGCAGCCTTTGTTGGCCTTTCAACATCGAGGTCTACATAACTAATGTAGCAATTAATATCAAAACTTAAGACGAAACTTCACAAATGATCCATGGATAAATACTCAACTTCATTGATGGTGAGAAAATGAAAATATCTTGGCAGTTGCTTGCCACCTGTAAAATCTAACTCTGATCGCATTACATACTAAACACTACGTAGTTTTGAAACGGTTTCCACGAAACACTGACCATACCAATTCCTGGCTTACCATGTATCAGTTTGTTCACATGTGGCTGCAGAAAACCCCGCTAGACATAGAATCACATGAAGGTGACAAGGCCTAAATGGTTGCGGGATACCATGAAAAACTGCCGTCTGCAGTGTAGTAGAGTGTTTATGGTGCGTTGTAGGCTAAGATTGAGAAACAATTGAAATAGACATGAAAAAGGGACTATAAAGCTTTGAAATATAAAATAAAAATATACTTCACTTGAAAAATGAAATACGAGAGTGAAAACCACAAGTTAAACAGAAGAGAGAAGAAAAGGGAAAAAAAGAAAAAAGAAAAAAGAATATACCATCAAAACAACGCCTGTTATGTCATGTATATGTGTATACGTGTAAGTGCAGGTTGGGGCATGGGGATTGGAAGCCTTCAGTAAGCAAAGCCACGGCAAGGTACGACTGTGCATGTTTGAAGGAAACAAAAGAGCAACAAATGCCATTGCCGATTGCTACCGGCCCATCTACAAATCCCTCCCTTTACTTTCTTTCAAAATGAGGGGGAATGAGCAGTCAACAAGCAGCTGGAACTTCCCCCAAAAAATCAAGAAATAAGACCGAAAAAAAATCATCTAGAAGACCGGCCCAAGCCCGCTCTTAGACTGGCGCTTACTAAAGCGGCTCCGCTTAGTTGCAAACTCGTCCGTTGAAGAATTCTTCGCCGTATTTACACGGCCTGACGAGGCGCCACTTCCGTTGCCAAAATTGTCAGTGTATGTGCTGCGGCCACCAAGCGTGCTAGCCGGACTAACGGGGCGATTCTCGCTGTATCCGTTATCATTGTAATCAGAGAAAGAAGCTTGTGAGAGTGCAATGTCTTTCGCACGCTCCAGACTCTCAATCCACTCATTGGCGATTTTATTGTCGGGTGTAGGTGTCTTGGGCTCCTCGAAACTATAGTGAATGCCTCCCTGAGCTGGTGTTAGAAAAAACAACACTCGCCATATGGCAATGAAGAATGGAGGGGAGGGGGACGCAGGAATACTTACTGTATCAACACACCAATGCATCATGCCTTTAGCATCTTGCTGGGTCCTCCAAACACAGTCAGAGGCAAGTAGTGAAATCTCCTGCTTAACCTTCTTTTCATCACCGCTTGCTGGAACAGCCAGGATGCGCCCGGCCGACGTTACAAGCACCAAGCGTTGTTTTCTTCTAGTAGCGCCGCCTCCAAAGAATCGAGACAGCTTTTTGTGGCTTTCCTCGCCCTTGGGCGACGTAGAAATTGGAGATGTGGCAACAGTTAAATCACCCAGCTTCAAAACTCGCTCATTGGTCCGTGTAAGGATTGGTGACCAGTCAATGTCAATTTGTGTGGGAGGAGGAAGTTCGGTGATTTTAGTGGTTTGCCGAGGCTGAGTATTGATGCCCGATGTAGGGCGAGGTCGGGGGGCTGCAGGTGCCGATGGGGGACTTGATACATTGTTGCCGAGCTGGATGATATTGGGCTCCGGCGTGGGTGGCACATATGGCCGTAGACGAGGCGCTTGGCCTTTCCAAAGGGTTTTTCCAAAATACTGACCATCGAAAAACTCATGGTTCTTTATATGGTCAATGGTAAGTCGACGGGTCGGGTCGAGGACTAAACACCGTTCAACTAAATCCTTTGCAGTGGGTGGAAAGCCAACGGGAAACTCGTATTCAAGATTTACAATCTTCTGAAACGTAAGGTATTCAGACCCACCCTTGAATGGAGGCCGACCAGCTAGCAGCTGGTATATTATGCAGCCATATGCCCACAGATCACTAGCTTTGCAGGCGCTTTTGTTCATTAGAAGCTCGGGACTCACGTATTCGGCTGTTCCAACAAAGGACGCAGCACGGTCGTCTTCAGATGAGGGGGTATTACCATCAGGAGGTAAACGGGGATCAGACAGTAGTTTTGCAGTGCCAAAATCAGTGATTTTGATGTGCATATGATCATCTAGTAGAACATTTTCTGGTTTGAGATCGCGATGTATGACTCCACGGGAGTGCATATAGTCTATGGCATCTAGAATCTCGGCGCCGTAGAAGCGGGTACATTCAACATCAAATGTGCCTGTCTTTTTCAGAGCTCCTAAAAGTTCGCCTCCATTGCAGAGATCAAGTACATAGTAGAGCGAAGTTTGGTCCTGAAAGGTGTAGTAGAGGCGTACAATTCCGGGATGTTCCGTAAGACGATTCAGAGTATTTTTCTCAATATTGACATACTTGATCTTCTTCTCCTTGATGATGTGCCGCTTGTCAAGAACCTTGATCGCATAGTCTTTTAGTGTTTGACGATCCGAAGCTAGAAAGACTGAGCTGTAAGATCCTTCGCCAAGAACCACTCCGAAGTTGAAATCTCGCACTCCTTTCTTGAATTGGCGCATCACAGGCCGGCCATCGGCATCAATCTCACGTTTAACACCAACAGCCGAGCCGCGGTCTTTCCACTCCTCAGCAGTTGTAGGTACAGGGGCGCCAGATCCAAAGCCATCCTGAGGTACTCCGTGATTAGTAGAATGGTGGCTCATTCCTCGTGAGTTCTTTCTTGTGGGAAGTTGGTTGTCCGGTGGGTGATGCATGTGCATAGGATTAGGCCCATGATTTTCGTGTCTCTGGCTTGTAGCCCGTGAAGGGAGATGATGCGTTGATGAGGATGACGGGTAGGCTGAGCTGGGCCCTAATCGCGGATCATCGTGTTTCGGGGAAACGGCATATGAGGTGGAAAGGGGGCGGCCGGCTTGGCCAGCCACCAACGCGCTACTTCTATAAGGGGAATCGTAAAGGGTGCCGGTAGTATTAGAGGTAGGGTCAAATGAGGCAGTAGAACCTTCTCTAACATAGGGAGCCCGTGGTGAAGGCTGGTCTAGGTTCCTGCCACGCGATGGATTCCGGGAAAGCGTGTTGACGGGAGCAGTAACGCGGGGGTCAGACGATGAGCGATAACGGGTTTGTTGAGAACGATGAATAGAAGGAGATAAATCTCGTACTCGATTTAGTTGGTTGTGCGACGGCAGTGGCTGTTGCTGCTGTTGCTGTGTTGGTGGTGGAGGCGGCGATTGCTGGTGTTGCAACTGCTGCTGATAGTGCTTCTCGTGGGACGGTTGGCGATCGTAGGTGTTGCGCATCGAGGAGGCATGGCTTGTGGTTTTGGTTAATTCGTAGGGGGTGTCAACGATAGTCAAGGCCGCTGGCGGGGCATCGGTATCTGCATCATCAGGGTTGGCTATACGTAGACCACCCAGAGCTGCTGAGAGACTCATGTCGCCGCTCATGATAATTGCAGTGCCAGACTTAGAGCGTGGAATATGCCTCTAGCCCTTCTCGTTACTGGAAAGGAAGAGACGATGGAAAGTTAGAGGCGCATGGGAAACAGTCCCAAGGTTGAGCTTGTATAGGCAACGAAAGTAACCCTCTCGGTCGTTAAAGTGGACTGGGGTCCAAAAGGTGGCCCAGTGTGGCTCAACGTGATTGTGAAGTGGTTGGACAAAATGTACTGAGCTTCAGGGGAGCTGCCACTATAAGTTGCAGAGGCTGGAGTGACCCCGGTCGCCAGCTGGCACCAGCTGAAATACGAGAGCAAGGCAGAAGGGGGAACATGAAGCCATACAAACAATGGTGACTAAATGAAAAAGGGAACAATTTTAAATAGATTCACACAAGCGCCTTGAGATGTTGCCCGACGTGCATTGCTTTGATTCATGAAATCGTTCCAGAACAAACACGAGGCTTCCAATCTTTCACAGCAACGGATGGGGTACGCACATCACCTCTATAATAGTACATCAGCGCACAGCCTTGTTAGATCTGTAACATGATTGGGGGGCCTGATCTAACTAAAGTGGAGCCACACGAAAGGCTTGTAACACCAGCGCTGCCTATCTGGGTACATCAAGATGTGCTTGTTTTCCTGTCAACCAACATTCTAGATAAGATCTAAGAAAACCACATAACTCGTTTTTTTGTCACAGGCTCCGTTATTCTGATGCCTTTTCTTTCTCCAGCCCCGTTCATGAGGCTATTTGTTACTAGAAACATTGTAAAAACACCTGTCAGTTCCCCGATTTGTGCACTGGTTCTCGTCAAGGTGTTTTCATCTTCATCCAGATCAAGCAAGACACCCGGAGATAGCGCCACAATGTCTCAATCGCCCGTAACTGAGGTCTCTAAACCCCCTTCACAGGTTGCTCCACTGCCTCTACCCGAGCCGCCAACCAGCAATGATGGCCATGTTAAGCTAGACATGAGCCATGGAAGTGCTGAGGCAAAGCTCGACAGCCTTGGCCCGCTTGTCATCAACCAGGACGGCACTGTGTCAAGAATCAATAACTGGGGTACAATGAGCGAAATAGAAAGGAAAAACACGCTTCGTATTTTGGGGAAGCGGAACAAGCTGCGTCTAAGCAAGTTGAAAGGGGAGACACCTCAGCCATGATGGAGCTAGACAGAACTGTGAACCTCAAGAGCTTAAGATCCGGCATCCAGAAACCCTTAATTTAAAAAGGAACACGACGTCGGAACTGTGACGAGGCACTGTCTCTTTTGTACAACCCGACTTTTAACTGAGGATGAGTGGCTGATGGGTGGTACTTGCGCTAAAATTGGAAAACACGAAGCCTTCAGTAACCACCGCCTGCGAGGCTGACTGGCCTTGTAGGGTTAATCAAGACTATGGATGGATAGCATAGCCCCCTGGTAAGACATTCCCATTTCATCCTGAAATACCTCTTCAAGGCTTAGAGATTATATAGGTTCTGACACAAAGCACAGCTCACGTATGGCCTATGTTGCTTGATTTTGCAACTGAAGTTATGAAGTTGTAAATATGTGTATAGTCAAATACGCATAGGCTAATATAATGTTCGTTAAAAATCACTAGAAGAGAGCAAGAGCAAGAGAAAAATAGCCACCGTTGATATTCCGAAAACCAGAAATGAACACCGAGTCATGAAAATAAGGGTAAAAATCCAAGCATATACCGAAAGGAGAAAAGAAAAAAGAAACTAGATGAAAGGGAAATGGAGAAGAAGAAGAAGAAGAAGAAGAAGAAGAAGAAGAAAGGAAGAAAGGAAGAAAGGAAGAAAACCAACCCCAATATCCAGATTCGTTGATCATTATTTTGGGCTTTTTGTGAGTTTATCACCTACAACCACCCCGACACATCTTTTAATCCTGTTCTTAAAAACGAAGACGCATAGAACTGCCAAAATGGTGGCTTTCAGTAGACTAGAAGAGATGGAATGAAGGGGAAAAGCAGAAGAGAAAGAAAAGGAAAGTTTGGTCTCACAAAACTTTCAGTTATGCCGAAGAAGAAGCCGGAGTTGAAGATGTCTTGGTAGTCAACTCCTTGGCTACACGATCCACCTCGTCCTTTCCAGGGAAGCCCTTCTCCAAAATAGCGGCGATGTGTTCGCTATTCTCGTTCTTTTCAAGTAGGATATTGCGCAGCCACTTGTTTTCGGTCTCTAGCTGCGAAATATGGTTCTCAAGCTCCGACACTTTCTGAGCCATCTCCTTGGCGGACTTCTCCAGGGCCTGTTCGCGCTGTTTCTTCTTGATGCGGAAGCGGGCAGAGGCAGCAGTGTTGCGTCTCCGCTTGTCCTCCTCAGCAGCAAGACGAGAGCGTTCCTCAAAGTTGAGGGCGGCAGGCGGATGGGGCTCAGATGAATGTTTCTCGACTGCCTGGGTGCCTGTTACGGGCTGGACAAACGTATTTGGCTGTTGCGGCTGGGCCTGCTGAACGCTGCTAGAATAGATAGCTGCGGCAGGCTGCATTTGCGGCAGGCCAAGGTCATCGGTAGGGAAGCCAGAGATAGCAGGGGTGGTGTAAGTGTTGGAGAAGTCAAAATTAAAATCACCTGTGATGGGCGAGTTAGCATGTGATGTTAAAACGGGCGGAATTTACAACGGACACAAGGAGAGAAGGAAGGCCTGAAAAACAGATGGCTGTCGCGGAGGAGAGGAAAAGGGCATCATTGTGGGATGGCGGTGAAAGAAAGTCAGAAGGGCATGTTCAAGGGGAAAAAGGGCTGTTTGTATATGTGCGTCAAGACGTCGACAGAATGCATATATCCACGCGCCGTCAAATACTCGACGGACGAGACGTGGATGACCTTTGCGAAAGAGAGCATTCATGCAGCAGAATAACAGTAAAGGCAAGGGTTGAAAATTGAAAATAGTCCGTCCCTTCACCCCGTTGGCCGTAGCTTCAATCGCCTCATCCGTGGCGGCCGCTTCAGCCCGTAGCAAATTTATGCCGGGGCAGCAGAAGCTCTGTGTGGTGCGTGAAGCGGAAAATAACAGCAGTAGGTAGTACTATTCCCAAACGTAGATAGCAGGGTAGACATGCATGTACAGCGGTCTGTAGCTTGTGAGCTTGGCACACTAGCTGTGTGGCTTGTGTCTTTGGAGGGTGTTGTGCTGGGATGTAGCCAAATTGGGGGATATTGCATCATCGTGGGTTGTTCTTGCGATGCCTCGGAAATGTGGGGCTGATGAACACGGGTCTACCCAGGCTAATATAAGCGGCCATAGAGGCTCGAATATTGGCATGGCTTTTTTTAAACACAACAGTTTATGACAAAGAAAAACATCCAGCTTTGGTAGCTTAAAAGGTAGGGCCGGGCGCATGGATAGTACCTGGGCCTGTAAAGACAGATGACCCGAAACGTCCTGCTACGGGATGAGGATGAAGGGGATGCGTGATTGGTGAATGAGGGGGGGGGGGGGGGGGGGGGGGCAGGATGCGTAGGACGAACCCCCACATCAGTTTTGCGATCCGGCGGCAATGCGCAAAAGACCCGGGATCTGTGTCAAGTTAGGTGAAGAGGGGAGAGAGGACGACAACAACTTGTAGTCGCCCATTTTGCTCGAGAGAGATTCCGTAGTTCAAAGGAAAAGGGAACAATGATGAATGATTCTATGCCACAACTTACCAGGAATGAAGGAAATTTCGTCTATCTCAGTAGGAGATGCAGTGGTGGCAGGTACGGGCTCGCGCTTGATATCAGTAGATGGAGGCGGTGCCTGGAAGTCAGTGTTCTGGCCAGAGTCGAAGTCGAAGAACTGGGCGTTGGTGAATAGAGCTAGATCTGACTCGAGGTTGTATGATTCATCAGCAGCAGGGGCGGCGGGCTCTAGCATGTTGAGGTTGCTAAGGTAGCGCGTGGCATTGGGGGCACGGCGGCCGTTGCTGTAAGATGTCATGGTGTATTGGGTATGCAGACGATGAACGGGTAACGATGAAAGTTTCTTTTGCGATGGTCGTGAGAGTGGTGAGTAGAGTACCTATGTATTCTAGATAGTGGGGGGGAACGTTCTTCGATTTATGGAAGCGAAGAAGCCATAGAGCCGACAGATGGGATAAAATAAAGTGTGACGAAAAGTGCAGTCGTTTGCAGCACAGAACCAGGCGACCCTTGGTGGATGTTGAGTGGCGGTGGAATAGAAAAAGCTGAAATGCAAGATGTTCCCAAATTTCTTCACAAATGCGAACAGACGGGAAAAGTGGCAAGAATCGGCTTCTGGGCCGAGAGAAGGTGGATGTGACGCTTTTAAGTAGGAGAAGAAGAGGTAAGAGAAGTCCAAAAAGACCAGGAGGTGCAAGCAAAGGAGGGCGACCAGGCGGTATCGCTCGTTTGTTCTTGTGCGGCAAAAAAAAAATGCAGAGAAAAATTCGGCTTTTTTTGTGTCATGCTCAATACTACACTGAACTTGCCTGCACTGGACTTGGAACTAGATTATGACTGGTTGCGACTACTTGGCCTGGCCTGGCCCTTGGGCCTTGTTTGGCCTGTGGCTCTTTTGAGAAAGAAATCCGTGCCTCGTTCTTTTGGGCCGAATACTGGCCCGTACTAAGCCTATCTTGGTTGCGTATTTGCGGTGCTAGCGAAGTGGGATCAAATCTATCAATGTACCCTTCTGTGTGGAAATACCCGAAAACTATATGGGGCTTACACTTACGTTTAAGGTACAGCGGTGGCTATGTAATACCTTAGTTGCTTTACCACAAGCTTTGCTGCAGAACAGCGACATGCGCTCCCCCCTTGGTTTTTTGGATTAGCTAAGCAGGATTTTGAGTCCTTTCCGGCGATGCAGATGCAGACCAGCAGACGTTGTGGCAGTCGCTTTAAACGCTGCAAATGCAAAAAAACACAGCAGACGACGTAGCAGACAACACAGAATCAGAGCCATGGAAGTGCCCGACTTTCAAAACACCTACTCGGCCGGTCGAAAGTGCGAAGCGTGAGCCGTCTGGGTTTGAGAATGTTGAGTCTACGGAAAGGATAGCTTCGGAATGTGGCAAGTGTCATCGATGACTTTGAAGGAACACCCTCTTGGGTATTCAGAGCTATTAATTATACAATTTTCACTACACCTAGTGTATCAAGTGTATTTATTACATCTGCATCGCTGGTAAGGACTCAAAATTCTGCATATGTAATCCAAAAAAAAAAAACAAGGGGGAGCGCATGTAGCCGTCGCCTTGGACGGGCTATTGATTAATAATTCGTGTCCATCATTTCTTAGTTTCTATTGGCCACAATGGGTTGCCACTGTCCCACAGCTAACTGACTGACATTGACTGGATACGCCGCCCTTCCAACCCTGCGGGTAACTTTCCCAGGGATTTGAAGGATGGGAGTTAGACAAAATGAGCAGCTAAAAAACTGCAAAGCCATTTTATGCTGCGCTGCCACACTAAGCGACCGTTTCCACTACTGAATGTGAAGCTTCCGATCGGGAAGACGTCGGGATTATGCTCGGCTCATAGTTTCATGGTTTATCAGCAATAGGCGTTACGATAACGTGCACCGCATTTTACCGCTAGTATTACTTGGCTAGGCACATTTTTAAAGAGGTTGATGTCCAGCACTGACATGAGTCTTGGAAGAGCGACGAGCGGAAACACTATGATTATGGTAGATATTTGTTATTTTCGTAAATGATGTCGAATCATGTGGATTTGCCGGTCGTGAATGGGCTTCTAATCACGTGCAATAACACGTGAGTGATCACATGATACACACCCCACTCTATCCCAAGCTCTCGTCTGTAATACTACAGCCTACTTCGTATCCTAACGCGTCGCCTTTGTGAACGTCACTCATTGATATCCGACGCATACCCCATTCGTATATCGCTTTTCTTTATTTCTTTGATACCCCAACTAGTTCCTTGTTATTTATCATCATTGTCCATTCGCCGTTTCTTTCTCTTTTTGCTTCCCTCCCATGTCATCTCGTGCATTGTCTGTTCCAACTACTGCAAGGATACCATCTTCTTTTACAATCTCCCCGTCAAGTCCGCTTGTACAACGCTCTTTCAATAGACTATCAAGGTCCTCCCTGCTCTCCTTAGCTTTAGACTGGATTGATAGCCAAAGTCAGGGGGTTTCATTCCCGGTCTTGAACCGAGGTGATGTCAACGATGGAGATTTCTACCCACCAATGGACACTATAGAGGAACTACAAGATCTGTATTCTAGTATGCAGGAGCGTAAGGGTTCGAAAAGAGAAGTAGTTGACCGCATGCTGGAAGGCGACTGGCGCGAAGGTGTTACTATGTATCAGCTAGCAATGGCCGATTTCCAATATCTCTATGACCATCCCTTTTCTCAAAAGTGGACAGCATACCGTATACTGCCGCTAAAGGTCCAGCCACACACAAACCCCGATGGCCATGATGTATATAAGGTGGACAACAAAAGCCTGCAAACTCCACGATTCCATCCGTCTACCTTTCTCGAGAAGCTACAACTAGAGGCTTTACCAGACACCAAAACACACTGTCACTTTGATCGACACCGTTCTTTACCACTCCTAATTCTCCGTGTTGTCATACTTGACTCACCTTACAATTTCAATTGGAGTGGCCAAGAAGGCACCGCTACTTCTCTTGACACCGCTCGTATCATGTACATTGCCTTCCCCGATGCAGCGCCGTTTCTGTACATCACTAAACCGTCTGCCATAGGAGGAGTAAACTCAGCCTTTGATGCCAAAAGTATCCGTTCTCTAGTTGTTGACGGAATACCCAAAGCTTTGTCACGGCCTAGAGAAAGAGTTACTCTCAAGGCCACTGATTTCACATCTACCAACTTATCTGCCATCTTGCAGACAAGCAGCGCAGGACGCACTAATGCAGCTGGCGGTGGATGGAGCATCTATGCTGACGAAAAGAAAAAGGACACGCCTCTAGAAAGAGTCCTACCTTTATCTCCGTTACTTGATGACATACAGGACTCTAATTCTGGGCCTAAACACAAAATTCATGACACTCCAGAGTCTAAAGCATTTAAGAAACGACGGCGTGTAGCCGAGGGTAGATTCGGTAATTCTGCGCTCATTCATGATGTGGTTGGGATCAAGCAGCTTGACATTGTCCTCGCAAACACTCTTGTGAATGCTGATGAAAATGACGATCATGATGAAGAACTTCCAAAAGCATCCGTCCGGCTCTGTTTTGTGGGCAGCCACGTCTTTGCTGGCATAAGACAGCTGATCGAAGCTGGCGCTATAGATGGAGAGAAGATGCCTGGTTGGATGACGGGTGAGGAGGGAGTAACTTCTGGTACCGTAGTTGGGGGGAGGATTCGTGGACATAAAGGAACCGGCATGTAATTGTTGAATATGGGATGAGCGCAATACTAGATGTTTTGACTAGATTGTTGTATGAACGTGACAGGTCATTGGGACTGCAGATACAGCCTCCTTTTTACAAGGAAGCAGAACGCGCAAGCTCATGAAATATCATACTCCTTGCAGTCATCTACCACACGGAAGACCTTGGTTGTATTTTCCCATGCGTACTTGCACAACTCCTCAACCGTAATTCCCTTGATTCCCGCTACAATTGTTGCTACGCGGCCAATCATACAGGGCTCATTACGACCCTTGACCATGCACCCCTCCGCCCATTTTTCCTTCTTGACGACCTTGTAGATATCCGTCACCTCGGTAATCTTGGGCTCCGGTTTCTTTGGCTGGTTCTTCTTCTTAGCCGGCATTTTCGGGTCAATGACGGTAGATGCGACATCGGCCTGTGTATGCCCTTCGCTTGGGAGTAGATACTTCCAGCCCTCGTGGGAGGGCCGCACTTCACACCAAGGGCCGTCAGTTTCAAGCATGATGCGGTTTAATGAGATAGCTTTGACGGCCTCGCAGTTCTCGGCAGTCTTTAAACTACAGCCGTTGACGCCAATGTAAAGGCCCAGGTCCATTAGTTCTGTCATTTCTTCAATGGTGCCCGTAAAGCTATGAACCACGCCACCCTTTTCTAGCTTCTCAAGGCGTGGGCCATAATGCTTTTTCAAGAGGTCAACGAAATCCCGATGAGCAGCGCGCGAGTGCAAGAAAAGCGGTAGCTGAAGTTTCATGGAGGCTGCCAGCTTTAGTTGCTCGTCAAAGGAATGTATTTGGATGGCCTTGTTGCAATAGTGAAGCCTGTCATAATCAAGACCGAACTCGCCTAGGGCTACTAGGCTCTTACTGGACCCAGACTCATCAATCAATTCTTTAAGTTGTGCTATAGCAACTGCAGTCCGTTCTTGATCCGGCACATCCTCTGTAGCTTCCTCCTTTGCCAGATCTAGACCACAAGCCGGAGTATGTCCCTCGCTCTGTCTCGGGGGGCAAGACCCAAAAATGGCACTAGAGCAAGGGTGTATACCGGCCGTTCTAAATACAGTTCCAGCTGTGTTGTCGCGTTAATTTTAGTACTATAACGGGAGAGCGGAAGGAAATATTTGCCCTGGCAAAAAGACATACGGTATTGTTTAGAAATGGCCATAGCATCTCTAATGCTCGCAAAGTCTGAGCCAGTGATGATCATCTTTTGACATCCAGCATCGATAGCCCGCTGTACTACCGCTGGCAAGTCGTCATTGTGTCTCTGTTGGCCATGATATATTCCTCTGAAAATGGGATCTGCCAGGTTTATTCCTATCTAGAGTTATGTTAGTTGTTGGCTAGAGATCGCAGTAACGGCTAGTAGAGATGTGATGGACCTAATGACCAAAGAACAGCAGGCTAGGCTATAGTTGGGGTGAAACTCACGTCGATGAATTGCGGTTTGCCGCTGGCTAGATGAGGTTGTGCTGACGAGGCCATGGCTCGTTTGAATTGCTGAGCCAGTAGTAGTACAGGTCGATTTAAGACTATGCCAGTCTGATGTCTGATCATTAGTGTCAGACTAGGGTTTGGATATTGAACTTGATCGCCTGTATCTGGTACCATCAAGTGGTGGGGTGTTGCCAGAACTCTGGTGACCTAATCACGTGACTTCGTGACAGCGGTGCCACGTCTAACGATGGATGCTTTAGTGGGCGCGGACTTTTGGCCTTGTGGCCTTTTTCATGTGGGAAACAAAAAACTTGTTTGTCATCGTTACCCAAGGGATAGATTTTCATGGCACAGACCAAGCCCAAGCTAGGGCTTCACTCACATTGAGTTATGGTGTTTCTGGGATGTTTTGGCTGCATCCTTCTTTCAACATTTGCGTCTCGGTTGCTGGCTGACCAACGAGAGGTGAAGGGCTGTTGTCACGTCGTTAGCACACGTAGCGAGTTATACCAAGCACGCCGACATACTTCAGGGCTACTTTACCCTCTAGGGGAATTTACTAGAGGAGAACCTTTGTGACAGCACTGCCCCTCACCTTAAGCACTGTACCTTTCTATCTCTGTACAACACCCACCGATGTACTCCTCTAGTAACGGAACAGTTGAAAAAAAAAACAATTAAAAAACATTTTAGCGCGTCGAAGAAACCCACTTTAACTGTTGCTGGGCAGTCAACTTCATAAAGCTCAAAGCCCCCTCCTCGCTTTGGTTTGTTTCTGCTTTGTTTTGTCTGTCTTTTACATCATCACCACCATCAATCCACGTCTGTTCCTGTTCTTCTACCTTCTGCATAAACCCCGTGCTGTTTGTCTGTTTTATATGACACTAGTGCTTACTTTGAATACTCATTGGACTCAAGTGTCATATACACAAACTAAAAACCTTAATACATACCACACCGCCTTTACCGTCTCCTACCCCTCCCTCTCTTACCGACAGCAACCTGTTTAAAGACCAAGATGTTCGTCCAGAAGCGCGGTAAGCTCTTTTTTCTCTAGCATGGCTTTATTCACCGAACTTGCCTCTAATCGCTAATCTACCTTGCTTTATAGATGGCCGCAAGGAACGTGTTCAGTTCGACAAGATCACAGCTCGTGTCTCGCGTCTTTGTTATGGCCTTGACATGGACCATGTTGATCCCGTCGCCATTACCCAGAAAGTCATTTCTGGTGTGTACGGCGGTGTGACCACTGCTCAGCTTGATGATCTGGTGAGTATCTTCCCCTTCCTCCGCTCTGGCCCGTTTTCTCGCTCCGGCTTTTACTCCGAGTCAAGACACCATTTCTAACGTACATCTACTATAGGCTGCCGAAACTGCCGCCTACATGACCGTCACACATCCCGATTATGCTATCTTGGCCGCCCGTATTGCTGTCTCTAATCTCCACAAGCAAACCAAGAAGCAATGGTCGTCAGTGGTGTCTGACCTTTACCATTACGTTAACCCAGCGAATCGTAAGGCCTCCCCTATGATCTCCAAAGAGACATATGAGTGCATTATGCGTCACAAGGACGAGCTGGACTCTGCCATCGTTTACGATCGTGACTTCAACTACCAATACTTTGGCTTCAAGACGCTCGAGCGTTCGTACCTACTCAAACTAGATGGTAAAATTGTTGAGCGTCCCCAGCACATGATAATGCGTGTTGCTGTGGGTATTTGGGGTGACAATGTCGAACGTGTACTTGAAACCTACAACCTTATGTCCAGCAAGTTCTTCACTCACGCATCACCTACGCTCTTTAATGCTGGTACTCCCCAGGCTCAGTTGTCTTCATGTTTCCTAGTCGACATGAAAGATGATAGCATCGACGGCATTTACGATACCCTCAAGACTTGCGCCATGATTTCCAAGATGGCCGGTGGTATCGGCCTCAATGTTCACCGCATTCGTGCCACTGGCTCTTACATTGCTGGCACTAACGGTACTTCGAACGGCATCGTTCCCATGCTGCGTGTTTTCAACAACACCGCCCGTTATGTTGACCAGGGTGGAAACAAGCGGCCTGGTGCCTTTGCCATTTACCTTGAGCCTTGGCATGCTGATGTCTTCGAGTTCCTCGACTTGCGCAAGAATCACGGAAAGGAAGAAGTCCGTGCTCGTGACCTATTTTTGGCCCTGTGGATCTGTGACTTGTTCATGAAGCGTGTTGAGAAGAATGAAGACTGGACTCTTATGTGCCCCAATGAATGCCCCGGCTTGGCGGATTGCTATGGCGAAGAGTTTGAGGCTCTGTATGAAAAGTACGAGAAGGAGGGTCGCGGTCGCATGGTTGTCAAGGCCCAGAAGCTGTGGTATGCCATCCTAGAGGCTCAGACTGAGACTGGCAACCCTTTTATGCTTTACAAAGACCACTGCAATCGCAAGAGCAATCAGAAAAATCTAGGTACCATTCGCAGTTCGAATCTGTGCACTGAGATTATCGAGTACTGTGCCCCTGATGAGGTCGCTGTGTGCAACCTAGCATCTCTGGCCCTTCCTTCCTTCGTGGACTACAACAAGGGTGAGTATGACTTTAAAAAGCTACACGAAGTCACCCAAGTTGTTGTTCGCAACCTAAACCGCATCATCGATGTGAATCACTATCCTGTTCAGGAAGCTCACAACAGCAACATGCGCCACCGTCCCATTGGTGTTGGTGTGCAGGGTCTGGCTGACGCCTTCCTTGCCCTCCGCATGCCTTTTGAATCCCCCGAAGCACGCCAGCTCAACAAGCAGATATTTGAAACCATCTACCACGCCGCACTAACTGCATCGATGGAAATCGCCCAGACCGAAGGTACTTATTCAACTTATGAAGGTTCTCCTGTCTCCCAAGGCATCC
Source organism: Ceratocystis ficicola (assembly GCA_038407015.1). NCBI lineage: Eukaryota > Fungi > Ascomycota > Sordariomycetes > Microascales > Ceratocystidaceae > Ceratocystis > Ceratocystis ficicola. The sequence continues at coordinate 30,028 of JAZBQP010000126.1, forward strand.
TGCAGTTTGACATGTGGGATGTGACTCCTAGTGACCTATGGGACTGGACTTCTCTAAAGGAGAAGATTAAACAGCATGGTGTACGCAATTCTCTTCTAGTTGCACCCATGCCCACAGCCAGCACGTCGCAGATTCTGGGCAACAATGAGTGCTTCGAACCCTACACATCCAACATCTACCAGCGCCGCGTTCTTGCTGGCGAGTTCCAGGTTGTCAACCCCTGGCTTCTACGTGACTTAGTCGATCTTGGTTTATGGTCTGACAATATGAAGAATCGCATTATCGCGGACAATGGCTCGATTCAGAACATTTCTAGCATTCCTGCTGATATCAAAGCTCTGTACAAGACCGTTTGGGAGATTTCCCAGCGTACAGTTGTGCAAATGGCCGCTGACCGTGGTGCTTTCATCGACCAATCGCAGTCTCTAAACATTCACATGAAAGATCCCACCATGGGCAAGATCACTAGCATGCACTTTGCTGGCTGGAAATTGGGTCTCAAGACGGGTATGTACTACCTACGTACCCAGGCTGCTGCTGCGCCTATCCAATTCACTGTAGACCAGGAGGCTCTTGCAGCATCTGAGAACAACGGTGTCCAGGAGAAAGCCCTATCTGGTCTGAAGAGACGTGCCCCTCCATCCGGCACTAGTTACATGTCATCGATGTTGTCCCGCTCCGAAGATGCTGCCACGGGATCGCCTGTAGTTAATGCCTCAACTGCCCGCCCCTTGACCACTAAGACTCTCGCGGTGGCTGAGCATGAAGATAGCAGTCCCAAAGCTCTTCCTACTGAGCCTACGGCAGAAACCGCGGAGGTGCCCGATGCGTCTCTAGAGAAAAAGGCTGAAACGCAAGAGGAAGACGCTGCAAATGACAGTAAGGACCGTGAGGGCAACATCTACTCGGACGCTGTTCTGGAGTGCAGCATTGCAAACCCAGAGTCATGTGTCATGTGCAGCGGTTAGAAATATTGAGGTTGTGTTATCGTGCATGTATGTATCTTGTCTGTATAGGGGGGTCATTTACTATACTTTTGGTTTCTCATATTATATAACCCAGGGATGATTGATGAAGCACTTTGTTTTTGAGACTTGGCATACACTTTGTTTCTGGGTTGGGATTATTGTCTTCTTGATGTGTATCACGTTTTTGGGGTTTGCTATCTTTCTTTATTCTGACTTTGCGGGTTATTCTTCGTTATAGCTTATTCTTTCTACTATAATATTGCTCACTTGCACTGTACCAGATTTTACGTAGTCTTGTTTGTCATAACCTTTAGTTTCAAGTCATGTTCCCCCTATACGCCAATAGAGCAAGTGTATGCTAAAGGCAGCATCGCCAAGATCAAGACACTTGACTATCACCCCTTGTGTTTCTGTCTATGTCTAACCCGATCTTGTCTCTCATTTTAAATTAAAGCGAGACAAGGAAGATTGAACAAATAATCGCTAGACTGATCAATTCCCTAACCTCTCCATTTTTAGATTGAGCCTAAACTCGCTCAAGCTTACACAGCTCAGTTGAGTCTAACAAAAAGGAAAGAAGCCTAAAGACACAATATAAGACTCTTTTTCTGGGTCGGGATCTGCTAAACTAATTATTAGCCTAATGAAATTTGATTAGCTGTGGATTTGCTGGCAAAACGACGGATATTATAGGAGAAAGAAACGTAGAAAAGATCAAGACAAGATGAAGATGGTACAGAGAGAGGATAAGGGGCGAAAATTGGGGGTGGGGGAGGGCCAAAAATGGGAAGGGCATGTAGAAAGAAACATGGAAGTCCACTTCAAATTCTCTTTCCCCTAGAAAATTCTACGACAGTTCATAAGCTGGACAGTAAACAGACCTGAGTCCAAGTTGGTTCCTAATCCTAGCGCCAGTCCAAGGAAAAGAATGTGCCGACCTGAACAAGAACCAAGCATTCAATAGCCAGAGCTTGTCACCTTGCATCAAACAATAGAAAGACCGGTGGTTGGGCTGTACAGATCTTACGGTTCACTTGATAGATGGCAACTTGCTTGCACGTCAATGCTACCAACTCGGATAATCTACCTTACCATTCACCTCGGCTTACTTGGGTACAAATACGTAACATGTAGACAGTCCAAATAAGCGCTGGACCGTCGTTGTTGCTGAATTCATGTCTATTCAAATCGAGGGCACAAGAAATACAATAGGAGTTCCTGTTGTCCATGCTCTGATGTCCTACAGCCTACTTTCCCGTTGCTTTTCCTCTTTACTTGTCTCTTCTTTATCTACTCCTCTTGCTTTGATGGGCTTGTTATATGGCCCCATATAACCCCGAAGCCATGGATGTTCGGGGCCCGCCCTGCTGTAGTGTCCCTTGCAAAAAAACAAGTCAAAATGCAGATCAGAGTCTATTTTGACCTAGGGATCCCAGCCACAGAATGTGAGCCGAGGGGGGGAAGAGAGACAACTATGATGCATATACCAGCATTACAGAGAATGAGCTGGCACTTTAGGGCAAAGCCAAAAGTAGAAGAGTGACTGGCTGGAAGTTTATTCATTCTCCATACAGGAAGGCATGTAATCATAGCTTGACGTCAAGACCAGATTGGAAACGGGAAAGAGCGAGTCTCGCAACTACCCGCAACCGAGTCCGTAAATTCCCATTTATTTCGTCTTCGTTTTATTCATGCACTTGGCAGTTTCCTCTAATGAAATTCTGTTGATTTAGCTTTTGCTCATGATTCATGCCATAGGCTTCTTGGTCTCCCTTTGGTAGCAAGAGAACGAAAGCAAAAGCCTCGCTTAGCTTCAAGGGCAAAGAGGCAAAGGGAATGCAAACGACGAATTGGCCAAGCCGACTTAGCTGCACGATAAGATCGGCATTTAACGGCCATTTCTGCCGTGATGTATTGTCTGTTGCGTGTGTTGTTTGTTTGCCTGCTTGCTTGCATGCGTCGATGAAATCCAAAGGGCTTCATTACATACCGCTACTTTGGGGGGAGATGTTCTCTTTCTACTCATGCGGGAAATAGAGGAATAGCATGGAAAGAGATCGGCAAGACAAGATGAGCATGAAAAGATAATTCAAGGGAAGTCTAAGCAGGCCAATGAGCTGGTTTTGTTTGCGACTTTTGGCAGATGAAAACCCTTACTTAGTTCTACTTGTTGATCTTTCTGTATGATTTTAGTGTCTTCTTCTCTTAATGTGTGGTGAAATTCATGTGCAGCACCAAGCGCTAGCTGACCCCCGCGGAGCCAACTGGAAAGAGCAGAACGCACAGCCCTTGTAATTGCAACCGCATTCTCGGATAGACCTACTAGGCACGGGCCTGGTTCATTTCTTTACAGGCTTCGTTGTAGTAGAGTCCCACCAACATCGTCGGGCTGGTCTTGATTGTGTTGTCGTCTTAGGTATCTAAAGGTGGGTCAACCACCCCCTTGTCCAGCTGGAAAGCTGAATAGCTTTGCCTTTAGTTCCATGCGCTTGAACCACCTATGCTCCCTACCCTGGTCCTTCAGGCCTAAATGCAGCCGAAGGCAGTCAAGACTAGAGACGCTTTACAAGGTTCTCAATCTCAGTTATGGAGCAAGCAGTTTCGATTTGAATTGTTTTGTCTGATAGATAGCAGGTGGGTGGCCTCTTTTGGGTAGCGAGGGCTTGAATGGGAACACTCACAGACGGTGCCTTCTTTTTGAGACTTTGTACTTTATTATTCATGGACTACTATAGTTTAACATTCTACCTACTACGCTACAAGCGTTGGAAAAAGAAAAGGAGCCGGTAATAAGGAGAACACGAAGACCGTCTCCATCTTGCCGAAATTTAAGCCCTCCTTTTTTTCAATTTCTAGACAGCCTAGCTATAGGTTTAGACTTTAGAGGGAGGGCACAAGGAAGTTCAAGAGTCCTTTAAAATGAAGCACGAGAGAGATAGAAAAAAAGACGGCGTAGGAGTAGACGACGATGGTCTAGGGCAAGATCCAGGATCAGGGGAAAAGAGAACGGGACGAATCAATTCTGGTCAGTGCAACAGCACGCGGCCGAATACGACGGAAACAAACCTTGAATGGACATCAACAAGAAATACGAAAATCGAGATATTCGAAGACGGCATGATGTACTTTAGCTGCAATCTCTTTGCTGGTCAGTTGGCCATGCTTTTGGCTTTTGGCGAGCTGTGTAGCTTTTTGGAGTTACAAGACGTGTTTGGGTAAAATGAGGGTAAGAAAGGAATGGAGGCGTGGCAAGACCTAGAAACAGAGAGACATCAGGAGAAAAGCAAGTTCACTCTTGACGTAACCCCCAATCCTACCCTGGTGAGAAGAAGGCGTGTTGAAAGGTCTCCCCCTCCCCTACCCTCCCCCGTCCAGCTAGGCCAGGATTAAAACGTCCTGTCAGCTTGCAATGAAGTACAAGAAGATATAAAGAAGAGGGGGAAAGAAAAAAGAGATTGCCAAGCCCGCGTCATCAACGCCACTAAAAGCTTGACAAGAAAAGCGTCTGATTTCCTCTTTGATCTTTCTCCTCTAGCCAAAATGCCTCAATGACATAATCTAAGCGGAGATGGCAAAAACGTAGTCATAAAACCTATCAAAGTCCGGCAAAAGGTCTACCTTTCTCCACGTAAGACGCGTGGGTCCTCAGTAAGTCAAGTCAGAGAAGCGAAGAAGTAATAATAATAATAAAAATAATAATAATAATGATAAAATGCAACAAAATTCTATTGAGTTGCTGCACATTCACATGTAATCCACAGTTTAGAAAATCGCATGTAAGATAAAAGGGAAGAGCGAAGGAAAAAGGAAGGAAAGGAGGGAGGGAGGGCAGGAAGCACAGCAAATCTCGGACGAAAGCAAATGGCCGAGTCGTCGAGTCAGGTTCCTAAGTTAAGGAAGCAGTTGCCGTTCGTTTCGTTCGTTCTTGCCCTTATTGGGTGTTAGTTGAAGTGAATAAGCCAATAAACGACACAAGGGCTTTTTTCTTCTTTCTTGATCTTCGATGAGTGGCTGCTGTAAGTTTCAAGACCGTGATACCATTATTCTGTGTAAGAGAGTATAGATAGAAATATAAAAAAAAAGAGAAGCCAGCAAAGGCATTTCAGAGACCACATGAACTTCAACATAGCACAGCTAACACCTCGTCAGTCAGCTAAACAAAAACTAGCCTTGCAGGCTCCGATTTCACCCCGGCCGTGTAAGTTACTTGTGTGATTCACTCAGAAACAGCTAGCTAACCAACCTTCTTTCTCTCAATTTATGGACAAGCGTCGTTTAGGCTTGGCCGGTCTTCCTTTGAACATCGAAAGCCGGTGGGGAGGCTCTTGTGGCTGAAAACGTGCATTACTCCTCTAGCTGGCTACACTGTTGCTGCAAGCTCCAGTTAGGCAGGAAGGAAAGCATTAGTTTGGCTTTGGTAAGAGCTACAGCGTGAGCGAGAGCGAGAATCACATCGCTGTCTACCTGGACATACAGGACAAGGCCTCCCTTTCTTCTTTCTTCTCCACCCACTCCCAGCCCCGTCCTTGTTGCGATTTTGCTTTCGTTTAGTATCCCTCCCTTGGATGAAGATGGGAAGGAAAATGACAAGAGGGAGAGCAATTGACGACAGCGGTCAGGTTAGGCTAGAAAGGGTAAAAAGAAAAAAAAGGAAAAGAAAATAGCATCCTTTTTTTATCTTAGTCCTCCAGCTTGTCAACCAACGTCAAGCTTAGGCTTCAAGGCAAATCACAGCTCTATTAGTCTATCCTCTACAAGTCTAGTATAAGCCCAGATTGTGTATTTAATACCATCTGTCCCTCCTCCTCGGAAGGCAACCTTCTTGTCCCTCTCACTCACCACCGAACTCTTGAGGTATAATTGACAAGCTTTTCTTTTCTTCTTATCTTAATTCTCTATTAATTTTCTTATTTGTGAGTCTTTTTGAAACCCCTTGCCGTAACGGCTAGCTCTTGTGGTTTATCCTGCCTCCCTTTCTTCTACTTTTCTTTCTTTTGTTGCTGTCTTCCATCATACTCCGTGTGCTGTGTGACGATCGTTGGTCCACCCACTATACAGACCTGAGTGATCATCACCACAACACAGACCTTTCATCCCTTGATTCTTGTTTTGTTCTCTCTGTCACTACGCCTCCTCTCTCCCCTCACCCCCTCATCCATGTTCTTCCTTGCTTGGGCCTCGGTATTCATGCCATTCCATTTCATCTGAACCAAAACTGGACCTTTGATGCCTTTAGTGCTTGTGTTTCATGATGCATGTCTTGGGCTTCTTTGAGCTGCCTCGAGTCTGCACGCTGTTTCACAGCGGCTGCAATCGAATGAGAGCCCTCACTGTGACCAGCCGATTATGAAGCCTATGATTGGTTAGAGGGCGTGGCATAAGAGAACCGGGAGAAGACAAAAGTCGTCGAGACCCTCAAGCTCGCCGCTCTTTCTTTTCCCTAACTTCTTCATAATCTTGATTCTCCTTATACTGATATATCTCTATTAGATTTTATTTTATTCCCCCCTCCGTAATTTTATCCAAAATGAAGTCTTTCACTACCACCGTCCTAGCTGCCACTATGGTTGCCACCTCTGTTGCTCAGAACGTCCCTACTTGCGGTGTAAGTTCCACTACCCTTTCGCCCATTACCTACTGAGAGGCTCCTCCTAAAGTATCTTGTTCGAAAAGACCACTCATGATTAACAAACTCTAGACCAACTGCTTGAACAACATGCTGGCTCTGGCCCCTAGCCTAGGCTGCTCGGCCTCTGACACTGCCTGCCTATGCCGCAACACCAACTTCATCTACGGTATTCGTGACTGCTCTAATGAGTCTTGCGGTAGTTCTGATGATGCTTCTGCTGCTATTGCCAACGGTGTGACCGTCTGCAGCTCTGCTGGTGTCGATCTATCTACTCTGACCGGCTTGTCTGGCTCTACCGCCACCGGCTCCGGCTCCGGCTCAGGTGACGGTTCTGCTACCACCACCACCGACTCTGGCTCAGGCTCTGATGCCACAGGCTCTGGTGTCTCGGCCTCAGCCACTGGCACCTCTGACTCCAATGGTGGTGGTGTTGTTGGTGGTGGCTCTGGATCTTCCTCCGGCTCTGACGGTGCTACCGCCACTGCTACAGGCGACTCTTCTTCCGCTACCGGCACTGGCTCGGGCGATGACTCTAGTGCCACCGGCACTGCTACTGGCAGTGATGCCACCACCCTGACCACCATCACTAGCTCTGTTGATGCCTCTTCCACTGGTGGCTCAGACACTACTGCCTCTGATGGCTCTACTTCTACCGCCACTGATGGCAGTGGCTCGTCAACCACTACCACCGATGGCTCTAGCTCATCGTCGACGGGAGACTCGGGCAGCTTTGCTTCCAAGTTCACTGGCCTGCCTGCCGGCATCTTTGCTGCAATTGCTGCCGGTCTGCTTCTGTAAACGCCGCCATTGCTACTAGCAACGCCATTGTAGTCTAGTTGTACACACCAACTAGCATGGCTACTCTAAATATGGCCATGATGCTCCAGCCAGATCATGTCTCTAGGCTTTTAATCCCCTGTATCTTGGTTATCACCAAACACCCAGGGCTGTTGAGCTACTGTCATGCCAGAGCAGAGCCAGTAATGAAATTTTAAATATAGTAACGACTAGGGAAGTAATGGACGGACGGCTCGGGGCTAGGTTTTGTTTTTTTTTCTCTTTGCTCATTGGATTCTATAATATCAAATAGCAAGCACTCCGGGGCTGCCACTCTCCGAGCCATAATCAGGAGAGTGTGTGACTATTAGAATCTACTCGCCAACAAGAATTTCTAGCAGAGATCTACAGAATTCTCAATTAGCAAAAAACTACTATAGTAGTTTCAATCTATTCAATAAGTCTACAACCAAATCAAATCTTGGACACCATTGTGATCACAAACTAACCAGTCTTCAATGACGTCATTGTGACATCTTACATCAAAGTTGGACGCATCGGGCACAATGACAAAAAGTGAAGGACATCTATAAGTGGTATCACAAAAAGGGGGAAAGCAAATTCTTGAATGGCGATTTTATAGCACCATGTAGTACGAATGTACCGTTATATTAACACAAAACATATTCGAGTTTTACTCAAGACCAAAACAAATTAGCTAGGCACTGTCCTTTAAGTCTTCATGGTCTTTCCGATCTGGCTCTCCCAATCGCGCGCTCTCTCGAATCCATTTGAGAAGGTCTGGTAATCCAATAGTGCCTTGTAAACATCTTCCTGTGAGCTGACCACAAATGGGCCGTATTGTACAATCGACTGGTCGAGGGGCAAACCGGCAATGATAACTTCAGTGAGATACGTGTTAGCACTGTGAATCTATCTCGTCATGGCAATCTATATTGGAAGATCGTGACTTACCAAAACGACACTCCTTTTCGGCCACCTCATCGACCGCAAACTCCACAGTGTCACCATCTTGCTCAAACACTACGTTGTGATACATGTCCACAACCTTCTTGTCCTCGCCAGCTCCAAAAGTAGCCTTGCCATCGAGGACATAAGCAAAGGCATTCCAGCCCTTTGGCAGCGCCTGTGACATCTTGCCGCCTGGCTTGACGGTGAAGTCCAGAATCCAGACAGGTGTGTAGGCTAGATCCTTAACTGAGTCGATACCGTTGCTCTGGCCTGAAATAACCTTGACGACAATTCGCCCGTCATCAAACGTACCGATAGGGATCTCCTTGGCACGCAAGTCGCGGTATCGTGGCTCGCAGTTCTTGAGTTTCGCAGGAAGATCAACCCACAGCTGCAGGCCGACATTGGCCGAGCCATCCTTATTCTGTGCGGGCATTTCGGCATGCACAATACCACGGCCGGCAGTCATGAACTGCAAGTCGCCTGAGTGAATGGTGCCCGCATTGCCGGCAAAGTCTTCGTGATCGACAGCGCCCTCGAGTAAGTATGTAATTGTCTCCTGGCCACGGTGTGGGTGGTCAGGAAAGCCAGCGCCTGGTTTGATGCTGAAGTGGTCAAGCATGAGGAATGGAGAGAAGTTGCGCAGGTTGGCTGTGCCAACAGAGCGGCGCACCTTTGCACCCATTCCTTCTGCTTGCTCAGCGGCCAGGAAGATCTTTCGAATAGCACGTGGGACGGACATCTCCGGGGATGAAAGGTGGATGGGAGGGTGGCTGGGAATTGTAGAGATTAACGAGTCAGTAGATGGACACAAGGCCGATGAATAGGTAATGTCTAGCTGTCTAGCAAATGACTGTATCCAGCAAGCAACGATGTTCTGGTATGAAGTTCGGTAGGTAGCAGCAAGCAATGCAACAGAAAGGGTGATGATGCTTAGGGTAAATTTCATGGTCGCTTCTGATGGACGAGGTCAGGGACGCGGGCGTTTTATAGACAATTTTTTGGGTGTCAAGAGGGGACAGCCCTCAGTTGGGGATATCTCCACAGGCAAAGCAGGGCCAAGGTTATTAAAGTAGCTATAATTCTTTGCTAATATCCCTAAAGAGGTGATGTAATCACAAATAACCTCAACATCTTCAGCGAGTGCTTAGTTCTCTGTTTTGCACGCTCTTCTTCTCCTTATCTTTCGTTTGACTTCTTTTTACTTCCTTGAATCTCTCTTGCCGATTAGAAAGAGCTGACAGCAGATGACGAAGACTTACCAAGGCACAAAGACACCCACCACAGATTGAAGCGAAGCTGGTTCACTTCTTACTAAAACTTATGTAAGCAGTGGCAAAGCATGTGTTTTAACCCTACCAATGTCTTAGTAATGCAGGGTTTGTTCAGTCATGTGATGTGACCACCGTCCATCCTCATTCAGACCGAGCCTCTCGCTCACCAACAGCTACTTGACATTGATGAGAACAAAGCTTGGCAAATAGATTTGTGAATTATGAGCTTGCGTCTATTTAGACTCGTCAACAAAAAAAATGAAACTACTTGTAAAAAACAATTCGTGACTCAACATGAAAAACAAGTCCAAAAGCAAAAGAAATCTAACCAAAAACAGATGAGGCCAGGATTGAGCTCGGTGCAAGCTACAGCAAGAGACCTATGTTCCGCCTGGCCGCACTAGAAGCTTCCGGCTAATCAATGCCCCTAAGAAGAGGAGCAGAAGACAGAAAAAAGAAAACAAGAACACCAATACTCCAGGCCAAGACTTGTTGTGTCTCCCCCTCTTTCGATACCATTAATTTTTTTTTGAATTTTTCAGCAACTTAGGCAGACATGTCCGAAATCCAAAGAGATTCACGTAGGCTCTCGGGATTAACAAGAATCAGTTCTTGCTGCTCGAATTATTTCTCAGCAACTTCGGCAGGCTTCGGGACCTCCTCGCTCGCCTTCTTAAGCGTAGCATTTGCCCAGGCAAGGCCTTCCGAGCCCAGCACAAAGGCCGTGCCAACCAAAGCCTTGGTGTAGGCGACCAGGCCGTCGGCACCCAACTTCTTGCGCTCCTCGTTGTATGTGCTCAGTACGTGGTTGCGGCCTTCGACCGTCTTCTGGTACGGCATGAGCACGGTTGAGCGTGCCTCAGCATACAGCTCGCTTGTCGGCTTCTTGAAAGCAGGGAAGCGCGCATCGACCTTGGAGAGCGTCTCATCGCCGATCGAATCGGCCTTTTTGACGTATGGCTGCACGTACTGGTACGGCTTGGAGATGTAGCCTAGCACAGGGACGGCAAAGGTCTTGTAGGCAGAGTCGCCCAAAGCAATGGATTTCTGGACGTAGGTGTTCTTGGTGTAGGGGCTGGTGGTGACGGTGTCCACGCTATCCTTGACGATGGGATAGTCAAGAAGATGCTGAGCGGAAGGATTGGCAGTGTCAGCGTTAGTGCTTCCCTGCTATTGAGGCGCTTTTCATTAAATAACATACCTTGAGGAAGGCTGAATTGACCTCGATAGTCAGCGTCTTGTGCGAGGCGTCGGCAGCGGCCATGATGAAATATAAAGATAGTATTGACAGGAAGATCAAGCAGGATAATGTGTGGTGTTTCTGGAACAAATGACAAGACTATGATGGTAAAATTCAGATGATGCAAGTCAAGATAAAAAATAAATCAATGATAAATCAATCAAGAACAAGAAGCGACTGGCGAAGAGCGCGGGCGTCCATCTTAATATATACAAAGCGGCCAGGACGTGATAAGCACGACGTCAAATCAGCCCACCGGATTCCCAATCAAAATGGCAGGCACATGCAAGAATCTGACGCAGTTGCTCTATTTCACATGCTTTTCTTCCTTTCTGGTTTTGGGAAAGGAACGGAGCATGGGAGGGCAACTACTGTTTTAGCTCTGGCCTGTTCTTTTTTTCCATTGTACCAGTACAAACACACAAACTCCGTCTCCTCCCTTCCCTTCTTGCATGTGAAAGATTGTTTTTTGCTTGCTTGAAGAGCAAAGGGTGAGGGAGGATGCTAGAATCCTCGAATGGCTGCTCTGGATCAAGACGCCCCACAGTGAATTCTTGGCAGCAGTAGCCTGATAAGGAGTAGCGGTACAGCAGAAAACGGAGAGGCTCCAATGCCCATGCACAGCACGCTATACTCAGTTGTGGTTTGTGTCTTGACTTCGTTCCTAAAAAGAGCCTGCTTACTTTTGCCGACGTGCCGTTCTCAACGTTGGGCCGTCTCTCTCAAGCGCTATCTCGTTGAGAGCCTGACATGAAGCCCGATCCTGTCGTGCTTGCGCCGTGCCATTCACCCACTCATTAGCTCGTAGTCAACGTAAGTAGTGTAGCGGTACATCGAAGTGGGGCCATGGGGCGAAGCTAAATGCATGACTGACACAGGGAAGCTGCGAGATCTGGGCCCTAAACAGCTACAAAAAAAAGGAAAAAAAAAAAAAAAAAAAAAGCTAAATTCGAGGAGCTTTTCCAATCGTAAGCCAATCACGAATTGCCTGGCCAACACACCAGAAACGTGAAGTGAAAAAAAAAGGCAGCAAACCATAGAAGGAAATAGCCTTGCCCTTCTATTTTTCCCCCCTACAGTGTCTGAGCTTCTCTAGCTTCATCTTTTCTTTTTTGACATGTGAAAACAGTTCAAATTAGGAAAGAGTTGAGCAACTATTCTCCACTTTTCTGCCAATATGGACCATTTCTCATGACGAACAAGAGAAAAAAAAAAGGAAAAGTCGAGAGGCTTCCGAGGCACGATCAAGACATGATGAAAAGAGAGAAGGCAAAATAAAAGGCCATAAAATACTTGGCAAACATGTGTACGTATGCATAACGAATAGTGAAAGCAACGGAACCACCGGTTTCCGCCGCTTTTTCTGTCTCCTACTCTGTTCCTCCCCTCATCACCTCCTCTGGAACATAAGTAGGAAGCATAAATCTCGAACAAACCCCTCTCGATAAGCAACATAAACACTGCCTTGGCTGTTTCCATCACCCATTTCTATTTCCTCGCAGACCTTGCGTCACACCATGTGCACCATTGCATTCACATAGGCTATCTACAAACTTTCTTGTTATCGGTGTCTCATTTCTCATGCATGTGCCACTTTACTGCCTACGCAGTACTTCCCACACGCATCTCACGCTTTCCTTCTTCCTCTTTCACACAGACCACTGTCTTTCGCAATCCTTTCCCGTCCATCCCCTAACTCTAAGCTCGGGCTTAACAGGCAGGAAAAAAGAGCCTCACTTCACACAGCAATCTAACCGCAAAATCCAAAAGAAGAAAATACTCAAGATGGCCACTACTGCTACGCCGCCTATCTTACCTGGTCCATTTGCTCAGTTTTTTCAACCCACCTGAATGCAGCTATCTCGTTTTGTCTAGCTTCCAGGCTTACTCTCACCTCCTTGAAAGACTTTGCGTCAGTCACATTGCTCCCCCCTCCCCCCACATTCACTTCTCTCCCTATCTTTGAAGCCCCGTGCTGTGCTATACGCAAAACAGTGTCGATGGCATCTCCTTGCAGCTTTTCGTTATCTGCGTATGACTATATGGCTATTTACAGACCTTACCAAAATAGTAGCCCTGATATGCGTCTTGTTAGTCATCGAGTACTTGTCTGCATGGAGAAGTACCACCCATTTGATTTGAACCTTCGAGAAGCGCTTCCAATCCCATGTTCTTATATAGCTGAGCTACTCTCATGTGATATGTACCGTGTCCACCCCCATTTTCCAGTCTGGGTTCCCCCCCATATGCCAAAAAATACAGCTAGCCACTGTGACCTATGCCATCTGCCTCATGAGAAAGAAGGCCGTATATTAAGCATGTCAATAATTGCTCTTATTAGTACACTGAGTAATACTGTATTCGCAGCTGATGCTCACCCCTCTTTTTCCAACGTGGCGTAAAATAAGGGAAGTAGCATCCTATCACAGTTATGCACACCTGCTTGTTGGTAGCTTCGAGAGGTGGCTCCCTTGGACATGATGCCTTGAAAACAATGATACCAACATCATAAGCGCAAATATGGGGACCAAGTATGCTAGTTCAACTCCAAATCCCAAGTATGCAATTTACTCTCATGCTACATCACATCGCCAAAGACTCCTTTGTGTTACACCATGTTACACAACGCCTATATGGCCTTGTCACTTGTTGCAGTCCAAGATTTCACCAAGGTCTTCCCAGCTTCTTCAGAGTACTAAATTAGGTTGTCGCTAGTGAATAGAACTTCAGACTCATAAAGTTTCATATAAAAGCACATAAATGGCATCTCTTGGCGGAAGTTGTCAACACAAGAACAAGACCGCATATTGCCATGCTTCACAGACCAATACCGTCTTTCATTGACATCGCTGGAACTCCCTATGTCTCGATTTTTAACATTCGTGCCAGCTCTGGCTTTTAATCTCAGAACTGCAGGTTTTCATATGACAACGTAATAGCATGCCAAATACGCAAAGTTTCTATTCGCCTGCTTGAGAGGGGTGACTCCCCTGAATGGGCTACACGGTGTCATAACAGCATCATAGCTTCAGGAATTATTTCCTTGCTTTTATGTGCCCCTTTTTCATTTATTTTTCTTGTGTGACGCCAAAAGGCCTTTTAAGATTTGCTGTGGCGCTTGTAGTTTACATTACAATACAAGTCGCCTTCACGATTACACACACATCCCCCGTCCTAGCTAAAAAGCCAATGTGCGTTTAAAGGCAGAATGAGATAAAGCTTGCCTGCCATGCTATCCTATCTTTGCTAAGAGACAAAATGGCAGGCTTCCTATCTTCTTATCTTCTAGGACTTTTGTCAATCCCAATCAGGGGAGAAGAATACCAAGGAAAATAAAATACCCTGAAAATAAAAGGCGGTGTCAATCGTTTGCCAGGGGCCGGATCTACAGCGAGGTTCAAGCGAGTTAGAAAAAAAAATGTGTCTGTGGTCTGCTTTTCCCTTCATCTTCCTTCTGTATTTCTGTTCTCAACTGAGAAGCTGGCTGTGAACGTTGTGCTTGCACATTGTAAGGGTTCTGAGGGGGCAAGTTTCACCGCGGGACTCATAATGATCCGCATAACAGTAACACTTTTAATCTATGTTGGCCTGTCTGGCCCAGCCGTCAGGATCATATTTCGGCTAGTTTTTTCCTCTGGCTTTTATGGCTGGCTGAGCCGTAATCTGCTATTATTTGATGTTCGCCAGACAAGGAACTTGCAAGTGCTCAGGGCGCCCAAGGCAATGGGTCTCTATGTTAGGGTTTTATCAACCTTTGAGTTCCGTGGATCCTCATCAGCCCTGCTATTAATTCTCCAATCTTTGTAATGTATCCACACAAAGGAGGTTCACATAAGAAGCTCCTGTGACTCTTAGTCATTCATGCACACGCAGGAAGCAAGCCTGTTGTTCGTTGCCATTCCCTGTTTCACGTCCTGTGTATGTGTGTACAGTAAACGGGAGAAACTTTACGCGGCCAACTTCCTTTTCAAGGAATGACACAACCGCTCGAACTCGGAGCAGTCTGCCTGCCTTCTTACTGAGCAAGCTTCTGAGAGAAGAAGAGGAGAAAAGGAGGTCAAGGTGAGGTGGGGAGAGAGAAGGCGAGGAAAAAAAGAGTTGGTGTTGGTTGTGGGTTGATAGCTGGAATGTAACACTGCCCCACTTTATGAGAACAAGACAGGAAGAAGGAACTCGAAAAAGTACGTGCGTTTTGAGGAAGATGAGGTCAACGTTCTTTCTGGCTGGGCAACTGTAGCATAACAAAAGGTAATTACTGTATGTACAACATGCATTCGCTTCAATGCACGACTTGATCGAATCGTGGCCTGTGATAAAAGCTTGGGCCATGTGAGCTTCCTTGGTTATTTTTCAACTACAGTAGTTATTTGTTCAAGGTAATATTTGGAAGTTAGGATGCCAAAATCAAGAAAAAAATAATAGCCTCCATTCAGGGCCGTCGCTGTTTCAAAGTGACTTGGGGGTGAAACTAGACGTGTCATTAATGTAATGTAATCAAGAGAAACCTTGAGACTCTGTGCCTTTCCTCGTACTTATTGACAATGGCGACTCTTCCTCTTCTTGCTTCCCTTGTTTGCTTGCCAGGTAGGAGTCTGGTGTTGCATTCAAAGGGTTAAAACAGGCCATAGCCTGGTTGCGGTACCATAAACAGCGGCGACAACAGAAAACAAGCAACCAACTGCTTTTCCACGGACCCCTGGGCAGGACAGACAAAATAACAGCCCGCTTAAGTGCCACGGCTTGAATAGGACTAGATTCAGGGACCGTGAAAAGCTCTAATCCAGACGAGGAAAGGCTATATGCGCATGTTCCAGGGTAAGCAAGAGCGAAAAATGAAGGAACCAAGATAACTTCGTTGAATGGCAAAGAGCGAGACCTTTGGAGAAATCATCGGAAAAGGGGAGAAGAAGGACGCGACATGGGAGACGATGGCGTTTACACAAGTTAGTGGGTGGTAATAGAGCAACTAAACTGCTTGGCTTGTAGGACAAACACACTTGCACAACATGAGGAGCCTAAAGGCTTTGCTTACAAGAGACGTAATTGCAAGTTCCTTGTCTGCATAATATTAGACACACATGTTTTGTAACAGACCTCATTTCAATAGGGAGGGGGAAGGGGGGGAAGGGGGATGGACAAGCTAGACAGAACAAAAAAAGAATTGCGGCTTTTTGGGCTGTGGAAAAGCATGGGCTTCAGCTCAGAACTTTTCTTTCTATGGGCTTCGAACAGAAGCTCAGGTGTCTCCCTGCTTGATGATCCAAAGCATCCCTTGTTTTGAGGGAAGAAGTATGATGTGTGTTCGAGACTTGGGGAAAGTCCCAAGTAGAAGGAGCGACGAAAAGCTAAAAAGAACAGGCCGGGAGCAAAATGCAGATTGCTGGCCTGAGAAGCCGAGAGCGCGATAAGGGGACGGGGGAAGGTGGAACGCCATGAGCAAGGCAGGAGGGCTCGAGTACATTATGCAATTGCCCTTTGGATCTTTCATCGTTTCTCAAGGATACGCATAATGATATGGGTGCAGGAGGGGCTCAGGATGTAAAAGCTGCGATTCCTTCAGTCTTGTACAGACGACCTCCTTTTATTTTTCATATCCCTGCTTCTTTCTCAAAAAAACCCAAGGGTCACAAACTTTTTTTTTTTTCTGGACCTCCCCTACAATGCTGGCTCTGTTGGTACATGATCTTCAAGTCCAAAACGAAACAATTGGTGGAATAAGACAACAAAAGAGAGGCATTTATGGAGTAGCCGGTACGAGCGTGGTAGGAAGGGATATTGCTTCTTTACCTTCACTTTTTGCTCAGCATGGCTCTTGCCTTAATTGCTGTTCTTATTCCCTTCTTCTACGCTCTTCCCGCCTGAAAAAGAAAAATCACCAATTCCTGATGGAGTAGTTGCTTTGCCCGTTCTTCATAGTAGCCACTTCCTTGACTGAACCCGCTCTATGATCTGTGCAGAGGCGGGAGAGTCAAGAGACACCAAACATCGAGACGAAGGGGAACCGCGGTTTGTTTATTTACGGGTGGGTCCTGGGACTAGGGGCTGGCTGGGCGGACGCAAGCTGTGTTTAGGGCAAAAGGGATGGACTGCCAAAGTTTGCAGAGAATACGACAAGCTCACTGGCCCACCCAGCGAGACGACATCCAAGGTATATATGTGGTATAGTAGACTGGATCGTTCGGACTTCTTGTCTTGGGTCTTTGCTTGATGTAGAATTCGGTGGACTCTCTGACCATTGTCTTGGTCTGTGACAGGCCCAGCGTAGCATTCATGTTGCTATCCTGTGCAGTTTGGCGAGTTGTCTGTCTGGCTTGGTCTTGGGGAGACCGAGCCACGGTAAAAAGGTAGGTCTTTAGTTAGTTGTCTGGGAGCCAAATTCCAGATTTGGTAATTGCTAGTCTAGTTGAGGTTCCGTGCGCTGGTCGTGTCTTATTGGCAACAGCTCTTTTTGCGAGCAATAAGGGAGAAAGAGGCTAGCTCCTGGCTGGGGAGGGGCCGCTGCGTAGTTTGGTGGACGGTCGTGGTCGATTCGTATCTAGGGATATTTCCGTCTGTTATATTTGCAGCGTCGTCCGTTTACTGGTCTGCACTTACACCTAGAGCCCGATTTTCTGGCGTGTTGCAGGCTCCGATGGGCGATTACATAGGTGACCGTTCCTTCCCTTTTGCAGAAAGCGTGGCTTCTATAGCTGGCTATTGCTTGCCGGTATTTTCGTGTGGCTGGCTGCAGGCTCCTTTGCTCGCTGTTCTTGATTTTGATTCTTTAGAGTTCCATCTGTTTGGTAGCCTGTTTGCTTGTCTGTTTGACTTCTCTTTTGTTCTTTCCCTGTGTGAGGGTTGCCTGCCCAATCACAAAATCTCCTTGCGAGGCCCCCTCAACAAGGTGCCATCCTAATTCACTCCCCCTTGCTTCCTCGAGGAAATTTCCCTGGTTGCCTTGTCTGGTGACTGTGCATTTATTTGGCTTTCTTAATATTTTCCTTGCTTGCCCTCATTCGTTCCTCTTCTTCCTCCTTTTTCCCCTTCTTTTCTTTTTTTCTTTCTCTCTTCTTCTTTTGTCTTTAATTCGCCCTGCAAAAAGTCCCTTTTTGCATATCGATCAAGTCGAAACTGCTGCGACGGGTATCACCAAAAACCTAGCGAAGGTTGAAGCAGTAAAGGAGAAATCACGCATTTTTCTCTCACTTTTTTCTTCTGCGCTTCAGAAAGTCTAGGACGACTGGAGCTATTTCTTTCTTTTCTATTATTCTTTATCTTTTATTTTTATTTTCTTTTATTTCTCGTTCTGTTCTGTTAGTTCTTCAGTTGAAATCGCGTCGTGCCGTTCGCTTGCTCTTTGCCTGCGATTGTATTCGTCTTGATTCTTTCGTCTTCGCCCAAGATCTCTGTGTTGGTCTTGTTTTCTTCTTTGTCTCGCCTCGAGCTGGTTGCCATTCGTTTCTCTTCTGTCTAGTTCGGAGAACCTGGATTCGATTTTCTCACAACAGCACCCAAGGCGCGATTTCATTCTCTCGTCGACACATCCTCGTTATTTTGAATCAAATTTACATTCGCACACAGCAGCTATGCCGCCATCGCTCAGCACACACCCTTCATTTAGCCGGCCTCGCACTGGCGAGCGGGAGGGTCGTCCAATGACCCGCGATCAAGGTGATAACGGCCTTGTTATTCCCAGCCGCACCTCTTCACTGCATTCGCGCATTACTCAGCCTATCCCCTCTATGCTCAACCCCAAGCCGCAGCAAAGAACACCCAAGACCCTCACCCACGCCTACATGGTGTGCGGTGTTGGTCGCGAGCCTTCACAATGGGTCAAGGCTCCTGCTCCGACCCAGGGCAAGATCGGGCACATGAAGGGTGCCGTCGGCCAGTTTTGGCTTCCCGAAATTCTTGGTAGCAGTCCCCGCCTAGAGCAGGACAACGAGATTGCCCGCGCACTGCATTCGGCCATGCGTGTAAGTAATGCTACGTAAACTTAACCTGGTAACAGACCGCTAATGCCATTTCTCACTCTAGGCTTGTTTCCCGCATGATGTTGAGATTTGCACCGGCCGTAGTCAACCTCATTGTGTCCACCACTCCTTCGTTCTCCAGCAGGACTCATCCCACACACTATATGGCATCTGCCTTCGCGTTTGGTCGCGCGCCGACGAGAAACGCGCCGAGACCATCCGTGACCTCCGCAAACGCACTGAAACCGATTACTTTGATAACCCGGATGAGATCTACTGGATTCCCTACTGTCTTTCTTTCCTGTCACGCTACCCACTGTATAACTTGCTTGGCGACTATCTTCGTGGCATGTGGATCCATTGGAACAAGGCGACTAATCTTTTTCATGCTGAAGAAGTCTCTCGCATCCTCAGTTTCCCGGCCCCTCGCCTCAATGATCTCGTGCGCATTGACATGAAGGACTACGCCCTCTGTTATCAGTTCCCTTCCTCACCGACGGGCTTCCAAAATTTTGCAATGTGGCCCCTTTTCTCCTGCTTGTCTATTCCCAACATTGTTGGTGTTGTTGAAGCTGCTATTTCACCCACTCGTCGCATTATTTTCGTTTCTCATTACCCTGCTATGCTCACCATGGCTGCGGAGACTATTCGTTTTTGCGTTCGCATCTACGAATGGAGCGGACTATATGTGCCTGTGGTACACGCACGCCATGCCAAGGACCTGGTACAGGAGCCCGGTCCGTACATTCTTGGTATTACTGCGGAGTGCCGTTCTCTCTTCACTGCCCCCACCGACGCTTTGGTTGTCGATCTTGACCGCAACTTTGTGTTAACCTCGAGCCCACCCACCGCTCTCACTCCCGGGCAGCGCCACAAGTTTGTTACTCGACTAACGGAGTCACTAAACGGTGACGTCACACCTTCAGGTGTCCCCCAGCATTTGCGTTCTGCATACGGAGGGGGTAAGCTGGTTCCTGCTGGCCAGATAATTGTCATGCGTGGTGAAGTGGAATCGATTCAGGATCCCGATTGGTGGAACCAGGATAGCATCATGACCGTTATGGATCATGTGTGTGAGAAGATGGGACGTAATACTGGCATCAAGGCCGTTTTTGGCGGATCAGTTAAGAAGCCACTGATGACCAAGGTGTCTATGCGTCATCTTAACGAGATTGTCCGTGAGCGAAATCAGTACTCACGTGACGCCCTTGAAGCCTGGCAAGATTTCATTAACCTAAAGGGCCGCATGGATACTGAGCTCAGCAAAGTTACTAAGCGTAACAACTACTTGGTTGAAGAGCTGGAAAGCTGGAAGCAGCAGTTCCTCAAGTTTCAGGCCTTTGCTGAGACACTGACCAAAGAGACTCAAGATCTGAAGGTCAAGATTGAAGGTCATAAACGTGAAAACCGCCGCCTTGCTGGTTTGCTGGACCAGCAAAAGGATGACAACTCTCGCATGTCTGTTCGTTTGACTGGCACTGAGAAGCAGCGTGACGACGCATTGGAGGCATTGGTTCTGCAGCAAGAAATTGCCGAGGAGCTTGAACGTGAGCGCAAACGCAACAAGAAGGAGCTTGCTGCCCTCCAGCACACCAACATTACTATTGGCCGCCAGCGCGACGAGGCTCGTCGCGTCGTCTTACACTTACGCAGTTTGATTTCAGGCCAGCGCCATCACATGGATCACATTGTTGAGACTCTGACCCGTCCTGATGAACTTCTCCAAGAACTTGAAGCTGGATATGCAGAGGAAGATGCTGCTGGGGATGTCCAGTCATCTCCAGTTAGCGATCTGTCGAGTCCTACTAGCACAACCAGCATGAACAGCAAGCGCTACTCTGCATCTAGCTTTATTGATGTTGCCGACCGTCACCTCAAGGACAAAACCGATGCCATTGCGCACATAATTCGGAACATTGCCGAGCAGTGCCAAGCAGCTGTTGAGGGCTTGCAGCTCGCCCAGGATGCTGAGATTGCTGAACAAGAGCGTCTTGGCGGTTCTCATTCGCGTCACTCGCACCGCTCTCATCAATCGCAGTCGTCCAACACCCACCGGTCACATCAGTCGCAGTCGAACTCCCACCCGCGGAGAATCAGTGGCCTTTCCGTAGCTGCTAGTGAGGACGGCGCTCACTCTGCCGTTACTTCGGAGACGGGCGATGAAAGCCTTCTTCAGCCTTCGGGTCGTGCTTCAAGCATTCCCCCGACACCTGACTTGATCCCTAACCGGAGCAGTACAGCCATGTCGTTCACATCATCGGCAACTACGCCTGAGCGTAGTAGCCAGCAGTATCTTGTGCGAGAAGATATCCCAACCAAGATTATGGAGGATGATGAGGACTTTTTGGAGAACGGCAGTGAGAGCGATGTCATGCCCTCTGAGCCGGCCATGGTTAGCAAGCATGTGACACAGGGATTGATCCACAGATCATCAGGCGCCCGCATCAGCGCTCTGGGTGGCTTGCCTAAGCGCCAGGTACAGTAAATCGCGTCTGTCTTGGTTTCTTTCCTTTCATCATTTTCTTGTGTTGTGCCCTTGTCCACTCTTTGCATTTTCCCTGTCTGTGTTAGAGTACGCTAATTGTGCTATCCCGACTTTGCGTTTGTTTCCTTGACTACGTTCCGACCTCGCCGTGACATTTTCTCCCACGTTGCGATATGAGCTCTGCATGCTATGCTTTTTTATTTTGTTTTCCCCCTTTTTCTTTTCTTTTTTTTTCCAGGGCTTGAAACTCCTTGTTTATACCACTTTCTCTTTTTTTCAAGCTTTTTTTTTTGTCTGTCTGTCTATTTTAGGCATCCGTCATCCCAACTTTGGTCTTACGAATTGTTCTTGCTGGTTCACAGAAGCGCTGCGACATTACTCGCTTTCGGAGCTCGTTTTGCTTACCGCGCTATTTTATTTGAGAACTCACAATTATCAGCCTCTGCCTCATGGCGAAGCCTTCGTCAACTCATTTTCTTGCTGCCCACATGAGGCCACGGCTGCATTGTCTTTTTTCTTTTTTGATTTCTCTTCATCTTTTCTATAGTTTGTGTGGAGGACTTTTCTTTTATTATCTGGGTAAAATGTTTTCTCATGCTGTGGCGTCCTTGATAGTTGTAATATGTCTTGAACTTCAACTTTGCTTCTTAAAATAAACATCTGTGACGTAGTGTGCAAGCGCTGGCTGAGTCCGTGATGCATGTGAGCTAAATTGAAGCCGGCTTGGCCATGAACGTGAAGGTAAAAGTGGGCCGGGAACATCATTGATAAGATAAGCCATCTACAGCTTGGCTTTTTTTTTCCTCTTGATATTTCTTTCTTTTTTTTTTTTTTTTTTTTTTCAGTTTTATTTTCACTCTCGTTTTTGTCCAGCAGTATCATGTAAATAATTTTATAGGCTAACTGGCTAGATCCTACCTATTCTCACTATCTGGTAATTCGTTGCCCTGACCTAACTTTACCACGATTCCAGTATTGCTTGTCTCCATACATACACCCTTGCAGGAAAAAATCTTTGACCACAAACATCCCCCACATTCTACCCCTCCTCCTGACCTCTCGCTATGGCTGATACTTTGCTCACGTCCCTTTGTAGCATCTGCCACGTTTCCCAGCCTAAATACAAGTGCCCTCGCTGCCAGGTCCAGACTTGCTCAATGGAATGTGTCGATAAGCACAAGACGTGGTCGGAATGCAACGGCAAACGCGACCCCACGGCTTACGTGCCACCAAGCAAATTGCGCACTGCCGCCGGCATTGACCATGACTACAACTTTTTGTACTCCCTGGACCGGGCCACCGAGGCTACTGAGAAGGAGCTTGAGGAGAAGGGCTTAATTTCCCGCAATGAGCTACGACCCGTCATGGTTGAACATCTTCAAGACCGCCGTGGGCGTGATGGCCGCACCCAAAAGTTTATTGCTACCAAGCCGCTGATGTCAGCCAAGGCAGCTCGCCGTTATGTCGACGATGGCATGCGCTTTCGCCTCGCCGAGTTCGATATTCACTTGGTTCGTGCTCCACCTGGATTGTCACGCGCGAAGAACAGCTCTACTCGCTTCACCAAGGCTCGACGTCGTATTGAGTGGCAAATTGAGTGGGTGGTAGTACCTGCTGCCTTCCCTGCCGAGTGGTCTCTCCCTGAACCGCAGCAGGCCTCTCTCGAAGATAAAATTATGCCTGGTGGCGTGCGGCTAGAGACCAAGACCATGGACGACTGCCCCGTGATACAGGCATTTGCCGCTGCAGTGCGACAGCTAGACCCGGCTCGGCAGCAAATGAAGAAGACTGGGAAGAAGAATGGTGTTCCATTTAAAACAGACGAGGACAAGGCTATGGGCGATCCCGAGATGCGTGATGGCGCTACTTCTGGCGCTGTTGCGGCTGCGGGCCCTGCAGTAACCCCGGATTTGGAGGCGCTGGAAAAGCAGTTTTCATTCTTTCTCCGTCAGCCACAGCCGTCGGCCGACTGCCGCGTGGGCCTGCGGCCAGTACATGCATCGGACATAGTGGGTGAGAATCTCCGTGGCGCTACGGTGTTTGAGTTCCCCACTATTTATGTGTACGAAAACACGGCGATGCCGGCAGCTGAGATTTTGCCGTTTGATCGCGAGGCTCTGCTGGCCGACAAGAAGCGCAGGGATGCGGAGCGGGAGAAGAATAAACGCCAGTTTGGCAAAGCGAGAGACGCGAAGAGTCTTGGCGGCGTGGAAGTAACGCACGACAAATATGAGGACCCAGCAGATACTACGAGTAGTGAGGGCTCAGATTGGAGCTCGAGTGAAGAGGGGTCGGATGAAGACCAAGACGAAAATGGAGATGAGGAAGGTGATGTTGGTATGGATAAACATGGAGTTGAGGACTCAGACGTGGAGATGACATGAGGCAAATGGGGAAGGCTAGATAGTATAGAGATGGCATAGAAGGGAGGCTAAAATGGGGTCATGTTGTGCTGGGTTGGCGGGACTGGCAGGCAGGGGAGAAGGGCACGTTATGCCTGCTGACTTATGAGATAACGATTGCATGTATCTTGTTAGACGATTACGAAACAAATATAGCGCAAAAATTAGAGCATAGCACGGGAATCATTGGCATGGTTTGATGAAAAGAATACGGATTAGGGGCCGGAGCTGGAGTTAATTTTGTGCTATTTAGCACGGCCCATGATATGCTGTATGATAGTGTAAACGCGCTGTATGCCTCATGCCTCGTGCCTCACGCTCTGTGCCTACATTGTATGTCCTTACTATCATATACTTTTCGTCTACGCGCTGTGCTGTGACGGCGGGAAGATTTAGGTGGGTCTGTACGGCTCCTAAGGGGTATACGTCGAAGCTAGACTCTTAGTGGATGAAGCAGATGGCTATTCACCATATCTGCCCTTCTGTCGCAGGTCCCGACAGAATGTATTGGGGGTGGAGCAACGTCCTCTCTTGTCCATGTGAATCGGTGGTTCCTGCATGAGCACGATGTCTACCTTTGCCGCACTTGTGGTCTGCAGGATTATTTTTTGTACTGTTGGCGTTAGATGTGCATTCGCCTGTATTACCATAAGGAGTGAGTCTCTGTGGTGGTTCTGACTGAATCGACCTCTCATTTCTGCGGGAGCACCGCTTGGTGTAAGCTTGGTACCCCTTCCATGGGCATGCCCATCATCTTGTCGTATCCTTGACCGTTCTTCAAGCGGCATATGTGCATAAGTAGGTGCTCCAAATACCGCAAGATTACCAATGAATGGCTTCTTATGATAGACTGCCTCAAAGGGTGTTTTCCAGCTATTTCCCTTTGTAGACATTCGGTTTGTGATGCATACAGCAGTGTCTAATGCATGAGGCTAGAAGGTCCGTTGTAACACTGAAACATCTAGGAGTCCTCTAGCACGAGTTGCCGTAGTTCGAATCTATCGTTCTGCTAGCCCATTCGAGCCATGCGTATAGGTTCAGGTGTATCGAGTTGCTGCATCCATAACAAGAAGGACAACTGGGATGCGTGCGAATGGACGGAGGATACAACCAAGTATACGAGGGCGGAGGAGTGAGTGGGAGCTTCTCACCGACATTAACAAATAGCCTATGTCACAAAGTGTCAAGATAACCACCACGGTGCCAGAGATGCCACCAAAGTGTAGGAAGTGCCGTAAAGTTGGCCACACAAGATACGCAAGGGCATGCGCTTAAGGTTTCAGGGATCCTCTCCGCCCCCTTTCAGCCGGTTCGAGAGACTGGACTAGGGAGGAGATGATGGCGTATTTGGACTGGAGTAAGGCAGTGGATGACCGTATAGAGGTCGAAGTGGCTGGGAACTGGGGGATAATCCTCTCGGAACGGGAAGAAGGGGTGGTGTAGCTGACATCCAGAGGAGGATGCTGAAGAACAGCGAGTCTTACATCTAATGGGCAGAGAGAGATTGCATTTCAGTTAGGGAACCAGAATCAAGTGATTAGATCTCAATGCAAAGACAGTTAAATAAATGTCATAGAGACAAAGGCTGTGAGCATCGGCCCTTCCAGAAGAAATTCACAGTCGTTGTAGTGTTTCTGGCTGTCATTGCTACTCATGAAGAATCATTGAGATGTCGCTGGCTGTTAGTGCACAAGCTTCACCGCCTTTGTGGGGCTTGTACCTGTGAGTTGAAGCCAATCAGAGTGCGTAAAATGTGGTGCCCACAAGCCTGATGCCCGCGTAGCAAAAGTGAAGCCTATGTAGTAATTGCCTTGAGCGGGTTGATCTAAGCAGAATTATCTCTTAGTCAGCAACAACAGAATGCCCCACCTTGTACAATAAATTTCGTGCAACGCCAATACGACGTCATGTCGTGACGGGCGGGACATGACCTATTGTCCCGGCTTCCTCGCTTGCCGCAATCATGAACGCACTGCGGTTTGTGGCGCTTCGACGTCCAGTTGTGGCTACTGGCCGAATCTGTAGCCAGCACTCACCGCATTCGCTGCGTTGGACCTCATCCTCAACCTCGACTTCCACGCCGTCTGCCTCTACGCCCGAAGCCGACTCCCCATTGGATGCCGGCCGCCAGTTAGGGGATAGTTCCTTGTCTGAAGGATACACTGCTTTACCCGACACTCCATCACTAGTCCATGCTCCTAGGGGCCCGCTACGCCCCATCGTCGATACCAAGAGCATCCGCAATTCTCCCGATACATATGCTGCCAACTGTATGGCACGTAATTATGGCCAATGTGGCAGCTACCCAGCGCGTATTGCGTCTCTGCACCACAAGCGGCTGTCGATGCGCGCCTTACTAATGAATCTCCGCACGCGAGCACGCCGTTTTCAAGATGACATGCGAGGGCTGACGCAAGAGCAGCGTGCCGAAATAGCTCCGCGCGCCCAAGAGGCCAAGAAGAAGCTAGCAGATCATCTCAAGAACGAGAGGGAGATCGATAGTGAGATTGAGCGCTTAGCTCTAGCCCTACCGAACTTAACTAGTGACAAGACACCGCGATCTTCGCCAAGACTCATTGACTACATTAATGCGCCAGCTGTAGGCGGTGAAGACCCGCTAGCAAGCATGTCCCGCTCGCACGTCGATATTGGTGCCGAGCTGGGAATCCTTGACTTTGCCTCATCGGCCATCACCAGTGGCTGGGGCTTTTACTACCTACTGGGTGCTGGTGCACAGCTCGAGCAGGCGCTAGTGCAATATGCCACGCAGACCGCCATGGCTGCTGGCTGGACGCCCGTTTCCGTTCCGACTATGGTGTATTCACACATTGGCAGCGCGTGTGGCTTCCAGCCACGTGACACCAATGACGAGCAGCAGGTATATTCCATTGAGCAGCACATGACACCCAAGCAGCTTGCTACACATGAGAAGGCGCTTGCCGAGGGTCGCGAGCCTCCTAAGCGTCCACAGCATGTTCTTGCTGGG
This sequence comes from Ceratocystis ficicola, assembly GCA_038407015.1. Taxonomy (NCBI): domain Eukaryota; kingdom Fungi; phylum Ascomycota; class Sordariomycetes; order Microascales; family Ceratocystidaceae; genus Ceratocystis; species Ceratocystis ficicola. Next base: position 56,713 of record JAZBQP010000126.1, read on the forward strand.
ACGGCTGAAATCCCGTTGGCCGGGATGCATGCCGATGCAACACTGTCACTTGAGCAACTGCCACTGCGCCACGTCGCCTCCTCGCGGAGCTACCGTGCTGAGGCAGGGGCCCGTGGTCAAGATACCAAGGGCTTGTACCGTGTGCACGAGTTCACCAAAGTAGAGCTATTCGCATGGACGAAGCCGGAGATGACGGCATCAGTAGCAGTGTTTGACGAGATGGTTGACCTACAGCGACGGCTTCTCGGGGCGCTTGGTCTACGTTGCCGCGTGCTGGAGATGCCAGCAACGGATCTCGGGGCCTCGGCAGCCCGCAAGATCGACATCGAGGCACTATTTCCATCCCGGCGTCAGCTGGCCAAGTCGGAGGGCGGATGGGGCGAGTTGAGCAGTGCAAGCATCTGCACGGATTACCAGACAAGACGGCTGCGTACACGCGTCAAGGCGGAAAACGGGGTTGTTACCTTCCCGCATACTGTCAACGGCACAGCGTTGGCCGTGCCCCGCGTGATTGCAGCGATTCTTGAGACGCATTGGAACGAGGCTACACGAGCGGTGGCAATCCCGGAAGTGCTGCAGCCGTATATGGGTGGCAAGATGTGGATAGAGGCGGAGAAGAAAAAAAATGAATCGACTAGATGAGCTGTGGATTTGACGTAAGAGGTATGATTAGTTGGTGGCTTTGTCAGTGTAGGAGAGACAGTATTTCTAGTGTGATAGCAAAGAAGCTTTATATAGCAATAATGATTAGGCCAGCCAACTGTGCTGCTTGTCTATCACCATTACGATTACGGAAAAGAAAAGAGCCACGCGCACACGATAGTAAAAGAATAAAAGAATGAACATGAACATGAACGAATCCTAGCAATAGTACACAATAAACTAGAAACAAAACTAAAGCAAAAAGCGAAAACATAAAAGCCATACTAGCACACCAAAAAAAAACTCCAGTCCCTTGAATCCATCACGCTAAATATTCTTCATAATGACATCCTCAAACCAGGGCAAACAAATAGACCGTTGAACCACTACTTTACCGCGTTGACACTTCCACATCCCCGTCTGGCGTAGACACTATTGACTCTTCGACAACCTCTTCAAACTCTTCCTCGTCAGAATCTTCTTCTGCTTCTTCGTCAACAGACTCCTCATCTACCTCCTCCACCTCGACTTCTTCTTCACTGTCCGATGTATCCTGTACCGCAGAAGGAGCAGTTGTCTTTTTTGTTGTCCGTACCGGCTTCTCTTCTTCCTCTTCCTCTTCCTCTTCCTCCTCCTCCTCCTCTTCCTCTTCCTCTTCCTCTTCCTCTTCCTCTTCCTCCTCCTCTACCTCCTCCGCATCTTCTTCCCCCTCTTCCTTGTCATCTTCGTCAACTTCAACTTCAATCTCAACTTCCTCCTCCTCATCATCATCGGCTTCTTTGTGTAGAGTTGTCTGGTCGCCCTCAGCTTCTTCCTCTTCCTCTTCTGGAAGTTCGGAAATATGCTTTTCTTCCCCCTTGGCTGAAACAGCTGCAGCGGTGGCAATGGCAGTCCCAGAAGCAGCAGCAACAGCAGCAGCAGCAGTTCCCCTCTTAGAAGAGCTGGCTTTAGCAGACTTCTTGTTTGGTGTCACATTCGAGGTGCCTTTGCAAGAACTCTTAGCACCGCCGGCCGAATTTCCAATGTTAGACCGTACACTATGACTCCGTTTCATGCCACCCAAAGGAATAGAGTTGCCCATCTGTCCTAGCGACGCAATACGGCGTGAGGTATCCGCATTTTGAGACGAAGGAGGGCACGCTCGACGCTTACTAGAGAGAGCAATGTTGGCTGGCGAAGCGAGCTTTTGAGAGAGCTTCGACGAAGCTTTGGCATCTGCTGAAGTCAGGCCCTTATCCTGTGAATGGTCGGCCCTATCCCGGACGCGTTTGCGACTCATCGCTTCTTTGCCATGCTTGCCACTTCGAGACATGAGGAGAATTCGAGAATGAGCCATGACCCCCTCCATAATACGCCGTTCTAGGCCCTCAGCCCGGTCTTCCATGTTCTTGAGCTCTTCACGACGCAAGTTAAGCGCCGTCTCTAGAGATGAAACATCCCCAGAGAGTTTGCTTCGTTGACGAGACATAAGCTCTTGGTCAGCGCGCAGGGTGATGACTGAGTCTCGTAGGCGTGTTTCTTCTTCACGAAGGGCCGCAATACTGGCTTCAACTATTTCTCTTTCTGTGGTGCGTTGCGCGAGTGAAGCTGTGGCTTCGTTAAGGCTCTTCTCCATTTTCTCCATTTCTTCATTGGAGCGTTGGGTTTGTGTAGAAAGGAAATTGGAAATGTCGGCGGCAGTCTGCAATACTTGTTGGTGCATTTTATCAATTGTTTCAAGGCGGCCGAGGGCCGCAGTGGTCGACTCACTATGGCCAACTAGAGTGTCAAGCTTCTCTGTCATGGAAGTTCCCATCGTGGCGATCTTGCCAGTTAGAGAATCATCCATGCCGACTAGTTTCTCTGTTAAGCCACTATCAAATCCAGATAACTTATCGTCAAGCGCTTTGTCCAGTGTAGTAAACTGCTCTGTCATCGATGTTTCGACCCCACTGAGTTTTTCCGTGATGGCAGTATCGGCGGATGCCAGCTTCTCCGCCACAGATGTGTCGATAGTCTTGATTTGCTCGCCGATACTACTGAACGACGTTTCAAGCCCTGTGAAACGCTCTGTAATTTGGGAGTTGAGTGTTGCAAAGTTTTCTGTAAGGGCTGAGTCGGCCTTGCCAAAGCTTTCCGTCATAGTTGAATGCATCGTAGCGAAATTCCCCGTGACTGAGGCTTCCATAGATGTGGTCTTCTCAACAACAACGGCCTCCAGACTAGTCATCTTTCCATCGACAGAGGTCATCTTTCCGCCGAGAGATGCGTCCATCGACGCTAGCTTCTCGGTGACTAGAGTGTCCACTGAAGACAGCTTTTCCGACATATTGCCGACCTTGGTTTCGACGTCTGAAAGCTTGTTCGTGACGACCGAATCGAGCATGGTTGTCAAATCGCCCAGTTTGGTATCCAAGGTTTTTCCCAGGTCAGTGACACCCGTCGATACCAGAGTGTCCATAGCTGCAATCCGTTCCGAAAAGGTAGCATCAACTCCGGTCAGCTTCTCGCCAACATTTGTTTCCATAGAACCGAGTTTGTCTGTCATTGTCGTTTCAAACCCCGAAAGCTTGTCCGTGACACCCTGTTCAAGAGCATCTAATTTATCCAACTTAGAGAGGGCCTCTAGCTTGTCGTTGATGCCGGTCTCGGTCTTCTCTAGTTTGTCTTGCATGAGAAGATCGCAGTCCGCAAGAGAATCAAGTTTATTGATGATGGTCTCGTCCAAGACCGTCAATTTGTTTGCCAACTCAGCCATTGTCTCGCCAGAAAGCTTGTCCATAGTAGACTTGACTACGTCAATGCCTTCGACACTCTTGGTGACCTGCTCACGCAGTTCCTCACCTTGCACGGCAATGACATCAAGACGCTTGTGAGTTTCCTGGCTTGTTTCGTCCATCTTGGCTAATTTGGCAAGAGCTCCTGACTCCTCGTCAACCAGACTGGCCAGTTTAGCAAAAGCATCGGCTTCGGTTGTAGCAATGGCATCAATCTTGGCCTGTAGTTCCATGTCATTGTATGGATCAGGAATGACTGGATCGGGTTTGTTAAAGATCTCATCAATACGAGCTTGCATAGTTTTTGTTGAGTCTTGGGAGTGGTCATCATGCTCAATGACCTTGTCTAGGACTTCTTTTATAGCTACAGCAACAAGCAGCTGAAGCTCAGACACGGGCTCCTTGACGCCTTCGATGGCAGTCTTCAGTTCTTCACGCGTAAGTTCATGCTGGGCTTTGATTTCAACACGGTCTTCATTGCTGCGGGCCACGAGATCCTCAACACGGTTGAATACGGTCTTGCTAGCTTCGTCAACCTCTTTGATAGAGTCGGTAACAGTCTTTTCTAGCTGTTCAATGTGTGTTTTGAGTTCAGTGGCTTTGTCGTCGGAAGCGAGTTGGAGGACATCTATTTTGGCAGTCAATGCATCTGATGCCTGTTGCATCTTTTCTTCGCTGTCCATTTTGGCGCCCACAAAGCTAGCCCGTGTCTCCTCGAAATCCGCCTTGACGTTGTCGGTAAATTCACGCAATTTTTGGGAGACATCCTCGTTTAGCTCGGCAATGGTGGTAATCTTTTCGACACCTGTGGAGATAGTTTGAGCCATAGTAAAACTTTCCTCGAGTTTAGATGTAACCGAGCTGTGCAGATTCTCCACAAGGGTCTTAACATCTGCAAAGTTCTTAGCCGATGTGGCCATTTCGGTTTGGCGATTAACCACGGACATAGAGTGGGACTCAGCAAGAACACTCATACTCGTCTTAAGACTATCGCTCAGCATAGAAATTTCCTCGCGGGAAGAAGACATAGGCATAGCAAAGCCTGGAGGGGGGAAGGCTGGTTCAGACGTCATGGTAGTCGGTTCTGATGATCCATCAGTACCGGCGGACACAGACAACTTGGCCTGATCATGACGTGCAGACATTTGACTGATTAGAGCTTGAAGGGTGTACACGTCGTCACGGCGGCAAACCGACTCCATCTGAGTCGTCAAAGTAGAAAGCGACTGGCGGGTCTCTAGTAAAAGCATCTCGAGGCTATCGATATGTTCTTTGCGTACAGTCTTCTCGCTGCCAACAAAGTCATCAATGCTAGCTTTAGCATTAACAAGGATAGTTTCAATAGCTTGAATATCCTCCCGTACAGACGTCTCAGATGCAGGAGAATTGTCACTCTGGGAAGTTGTTTGTACTGCCTCCTTCAGAGAGTCGCTTTGGGCGGCCATTTCCTGGACCGTGTCCTTGAGTGCCTCCATAGCAGTAACAATCTGTGCCAAATCATCGGAAGTAATGGGCTTGTCGCTAGATGATTCTTGCGGCCTAGAAGAGGAGGCCTCCATCTTGTCATGCAACTTGGTGATGAGGAATTGCAAGTTTTGTATATCCTCTTGTTTGGCATGGTCATCGGGAAGTGGAATTTCATGAGGCGCTTTGGCGGCGGCACCATCTAAAGGTACAACAGCCATGCTGCTATGGCCATCAACAAGTTTCTCGAGTTTTTCATGGACCTGGGAAATAAGGAACTCAAGGTTCTGAATGTCCTCTTGCCTTGCATGATTGTCGTCAGGAAGAGGAATCTCTTGCGGGTCAGGAACTGGGGCATTCAGCTGGCCCTCAATCAATTCCTCTACCTTAGTCTGCAAAGCCTTCATGAGAAGTTCAAGATGTCGAACATCATCAGAGCGGGCAATTCCCTCCATGGTGATCGGGTCAGCTGATGTTTGATTTGGAAAGTCCGAGATCTTGTCAAGTCTGTCATGGACCTGAGTGACCAAAAACTCAAGATTACGAATGTCTTCAGGCTTGTATGGCTGCTCTTTCGCATCTAAGGGAACGTTAAGGACACTTGGACTAATCAAGCCTCGGTTGCTCGTGTGGCGAAGATCGTTGATCTCCATTCGAACAGAATTCAGGCCAGTTTTGAGGGCTTCAAGAATCTCATCGTTGGCAGTGAGATCAGTGGGCTTGTTGCGCACACGGTCAATAGCCAGATGAAGATCGCCAAGTCCCTCATGAAGGGCATCCAAAACTTTAGTAGTGCCAGGAAGGGGGCGATGAAGTTCTGCACGAATGGTGTCAACTCCATCACGAACAGCTTCCAAAACTTCCTTAGACGAACCAATAGCAGTAGGAGCTACAGAGGCAGCAGGTATAAGTGACATGTTGACAGTATCACGGAGTGTATCCGTCTGGGAGCGAAGCATGTCATTGATTTCATCGCGAAAGTCATCCAGTGCACGAGCGAGACCGCCGATAGCCACAGTCGGGTCATTGACATCATGCATGGTTCTACCACTTGAATTGCCAGCCGAAGCACTCAGAGCATCAACGTATGTCTCAACATCAGCGCGGAGTTTTTCGAGGCCCTCCCGGGTCGAATTGATGATTCTCTCGCTATCACGACTAGATGCACTAACGTTTTGCTTTGCTTCCAGCGAAACAGCCGTAAATTCGGAGCGAAGCATATCCATGATCTCGCCAAGCTTCTCTACAATATCGCGGCTGTTAAGAGATGCAGAAGTAGGCGCAGTAGAAGTAGCAGCAACGACAGTAGATGATGAGCCCAAATCAATATCACGCAAACCTTCGCGCACAGCCTCAGAAATGTCATTGCGAGTCATTTCGTTGCTAACAGCACCCGGAGCGACAGGGAACTCGAACTCTTCCAGACACTCGCGAACAGCATCCAATATTTCGTCGCGGGAAAGGGAGGCTACGGAGTCCAGACGAGGGGGGTTGTAGTGTTTGAGGGCATCTACAACGGCCTGGAACACTTGTTCCTGAGTGATGCTTGTTGCTTGGTGATTGTGAGCTTCGAGGCCCTGTTTCAAGCAAGCAAGAACCTCGTCGCGTTCAAGACCGTATTGTTGGATCTCGATGTCGGGTTTGTAATTCTCCCAGGCATCCCGAACAGCTACAATGACGTCATCCTGCGTCAAAGCAGGAGATGCCTTGGCATTGTCCTTGAGGGCTACACGCAAAGCATTGTAAATTTCTTGGTAGTCCACAGAACCTTCCTGGGAAGCAGTCGAGCCGCGACGGCCTGACCTTAGAAGAATGTCTAGCTGGTCTCTGAGCTCGTCCAGACTTTCATGAATGATGCGATTGGTTTCTTGCTCACGAGATGTTGTATTAAGGTCCCCAGGATTGCGTTCAAGCTCATCTAAGCGTCGACCAAGCTCACGACCCATGCCCAGAATTTCACCACGCAATTCGCGGACAAGAGCCTTGACCTCGGCAGTTAAACCTCCGCCTTGAGCAACGCTGTCTTTGACCGAATAAATGACTTTGAGCACATCATCTGTAACAACAGAGCCAGCCGCTGAAGATGTTGGGCGAGGCGGGAAAGAAGGTTCGTGCATATTTCCATGTGAATCATGGCGATGGCTATCTTCCTCGAAGGTCATGATTCGAGATCTGACACTACCAGCCTCGCTTGCAGTTTTGTGGGAGAAACGTGGGCCATGATCAGGTCTAGAAAGACGAAGTTGATCAATCAGTTCACTAATCTTAACGGCGGAAGGCAGCCCCTGCAGGTCCTTGGCCATTTCAGTTAATCGAGCGAGTACGTTTTCGTAGCCCTCCTTTGTACCCATATCACGCACAATGCGCTCCAAAAGACTAATAATCTGAGAGCTGTCTTGGCCATATAAGGATGGAGTGCTCACAGACTCGCGGTCTAGAGAAGCAGCAAAACTATTGGGACTTGGTATACGAGGGAGGTTGAATGCGCGCACACCATTTGCACTTGGGGGCGAAGAAGTTTGGTGAGGTTTTGAATCGAGAAGTAGCCCAGCATTTGCGAACACATCCTTCGTGCTGTGACCTGCACGGCGAACCTCGTCCACATTCTCTATCAAGTTCCGCAGGCCTTTGCGGATGTCCTCATCTCGTGCGTTGGTAGCTTGCTTGAGGCTAAGGAGATCAGCAGCGTTATCCCTGCTTCGTCTGCTAAGAGCAGCCATGTCTTTTTGAAGTTGGGAAGCAATCTTGGTGAGGTTTAGGATGTGATGACCGAGATCAGTAAGGGCTAGAGCCTGGCCAGATGCACTAGTATGGGAAGGCCCAGCGAAAACATCAGCGTCGCTTTCAGTTTTAGAGGGCTCTGATGGCTTGGCTTTAGGGGTAGTCTCCTTGTCGGTGGACTTTTTGCCCAAGGGTGGCTCGGACCGGGAAGCCGTCTGGTTTTGTTCGAGCTTGGTGTCTTCATTTTTTGGTTGCAAATCAGTAGGCGATGGCTGGAGCGGTGTTTCCTGTGAAGTCGGCTGTTTCTCGTTCTCCTTGGCTGCAGGTTCGCGCACAGGTGGCATCGTATTCAAAGCCATCATGGTAGCAGATTGGGGAGGGGTACTGTCGCCCAAAATGCTCTGGTGTGTGCGCCTTGCAATGGGTCGAACAATAGGTGTCAAACTGGGCCCAGGGACAGGGCTTTGGTAATGATCTTTACCCGGAGAGCCATTGGAGTAATCTGCAGTTTTTGCAGTGGGCGTAACAGGACGAAGATTCTTTTCGGGGGATCTGGTTGGAGGCATGCCCTCTAGAAATAAGCTGCGGTCACGGACATTGGGCTGCAGGTTTTGCATTCGACGGTTTGTAGTTGCGCCGGGGATGGGCAAGGGTCGTGTTCCAGGAGGGTAGACATTTTCGGGCATGTCAGCTCGTCTAGAGAGGTTGGAAGGAGCGGGCATACTAGCTTCGCGGGCCTTTTCAGACAGAGCAAGATGAGCTGATTGTATCGCGCTCGACGTGCCTGCCCTAGATAGGATACCGGGAGACTGGGGGTTCATGGGAAGGGGCGGAGGAGCTCTTTCGGGATCGGAGCTGTCCCACCTAGAAATCGCGAGAAGGTTAGCCTTGGCGCCCAGAAAAAGAGATTCGATCGAAGCGATTAGAGGATAAAACAAATGGGCAACAAATAGGTACATACATGGGAATCAGAGCCCGTCCTTGGTCAGATGAAGCCGAAGCCTTGTGTTTCAGTGATCCGGTAAAAGAAGCCGAATCCCTCTCGACTACTGTTGGCATTTTGAGGGTATGGATGTGAGCTAGTCTCTGTCCTCACTACTGTCTAGTATAGCATATACACAGTAGTTCCCTAGGGAAGAACAAAGCCAACAAAAATAGCGACAACGTCCGAGGGCAAGAATGGCAAAGGTGAATAAAGTGGCGAGTTGGTTATCGAGATATGCTCAGGAAAAGCACAAGGAATGAGCGCAGTTTCAAGGAATAGCGATATAGGGGATAGCAGGCAGAGGAAAGAGAGAGTAACAACTCAAGCCAGGGGCTAGCTTGAGATAATTCTATGGCAGTTCGTCGCGGAAGGGAAGAAAAAAACAAAAGAATTGATATCAAAATACAAGTGCCGGATGGAGAAAAATGAAGACGTAAGAGAAAAGAAATGTAGAATCGCGATAATCAGCGGTGAGGCTGGATAGGGCACAAGATTGAAGAAAATGAAGATGAAGGATGAAAATAAGTGTGATAGCACACAGTAAGAGGAAAAGAAAACAGGAAATCAAGAGAAAGCCGGAGGGGGGGGGGGGGGGGGGGC
>JAZBQP010000127.1:0-65858 GCA_038407015.1 Ceratocystis ficicola
ATAAAACCCCTCACTCATTCGAGTGTCTCTAGATAGTTTCTTCCTCTTTTACTCTTTAACGTTGAATCTTTGATATTTACCTCCGAACCTGTTTTACACGAACAACTGTGAACAAACCCGTGACAGCACAGGTTTCTTTTTGTATGCAATTTTGCTTCACTTGAATCCCTTCACAGATCGGAGACCGCTTGCGAAGGAGGGCAGCTGCCAGTGAGATTGTCCTGCATAAAAGGAGAGCCTACCCCCATTCATAGCACTAGATTAGTTCTCCCTCTTCTTCTTTAACTTTAGGAATATACACAGTATTTGACCCTACCCTTTGAATTATTCATCGCTAGCCCGTCCTTTCACATCAGGCTGCACCATCGCAACATGCACTCTGTGAGCAGAACGAGACTAACTAAGAGGATGCGCACCACGAAAGCCGGCGTGTCCTGCCAGCATAAGTCCCGCTGACGTGCTTCGCTTGCGCGGCCCCGCCGACGTCTCGCTGACACGTTTCGCCGACTAACATTGTCTAGCCTCACTCTATGTTTACCCCCATGACCACTGCACATAAACATCTGCCTGTCCCATGTACTAGTTAGTTGACTTCCTGTTATGTCTTTCTTCCATAAGAAATTCTATTTTAATACAGCCGTTACACAAACCGTTTACCTTGTATTCCGTGAAGCCTTACAAGAACAATTGGAACTGCCCCCGGCCGTCCTCAACATGAACTTCCAAGTCATGTCTCCCAACGAGCTCAGAGACATCGCTCAACAGCTTCACACGGCCCTACGCCAATGCCACAACCAGCAACATGCTCTATTTAACGCTTTGACCCAGCTCCGATCCGAACGTCAAGCACAACCGGCTGCTACCGCTTCCACTGCCGCAGGCCACGCAGACCAACCAACTACGAGGGACAGTATCAGAGGCCATGCCGCCCGCAATTTTACAAACGTCGACGCTCCCCCGGGCCACGCTGCCGGCCACTAACCTCTTCTCAGGAAAGAGGTCCGACTACAAAATGGGCCATGACGATGCGGTGCAAGGTGAAGACCGACGGAAAGGCCATCGGGACGGATCCAGCCCACCTGGCATATCTGTTTATGCGAATGACCACGCCGGCACATCATCCCGTCGCATCCCAACACCACCGCGCAGCCCAGGGAAACATGACGGCCTTCCAATTTCTCAATATCCTGGGGACCATTTTCATTGACCCGCACGCTGCAATCCGAGCAGAAGGCAAATTGCAGCAGCCACAGCCGCGAGAAAATGAATTCTTCTCTGCTTTCCACTCGCGATTCAAATGTGTTCTGCCCGAATCCGGTTTTGAAGGGGACAGCTAAAAGATTACCACACTCCGCCGCGCTGCCAAAAACCGTTTGACTTGTGCACCGCTTCTTGGCACTCGCCCGGCGCCGTACCATGAGTTTGTTCCTGACCACTTTCAAACTGGCATCAAACCTGGAAACGTTGGATACCGACAGAGGATACAGGCGGTCGGAAACCTGGAATGGCAGTCGAGACACCCACACCTCGGCCAACACCGACGTAATGGACTGGCAAGCCATTGACGCCGTTCAACTTAAACCACTGACCGTCGAGGAGCGGGGCAGCCTCCGACAAAAGGGCGTCTGTTTCCGGTGCCGCAAGACAGGACACATGCGGAGCGAATGTCCAACAGCTAAGCAACAGAGGGTGATCATGAAAGCGGCCGAGATATCTCATCCCGGGCGAGCCATCCCAGGATCGCCAGTCACGGAAAACTAGACGGCCCAAATTACAGTCGTCATCCGGCGCCTACCGGAGAAGAAGTTCTCATGTAAAACTTCACGGAATACAAGATAAACTCTTTGTACAACGGCTGTGTTAAACAAAATTTTCTTGAGGAAGAAAGGTCCACCAAGAGAACAACTAATCAACAAGCTTCATGTCCGGCGAAAAGGGGTGGAGACGCTTGAGGTCTTCTCATGTAATACTTCGTCAAATGGGCAAATCAATGGAGTGAGACACGACGGCCGGTGAAGGCTCAAACGTATGTAGTGTTTACAGGAAACGCTTTGAGAGTTTTGTCGTGCAACGCTCTGTCAAACGGGCAGACCAGAGGACCGAAACATGGCGGCTGTGACAAATGGTCAGTGAAGGTTCAAACGTGTACGTGTTGCAAAGGCAGAGCCTGAGCACATACAGATCTATAGATCTTTACAGTGAGCCAGCTAATATCAAGTTGCGATGAAGACTCATACAATACCTTTCTAAAATTTCCCACTCGCCCGGCTTAGCAGATGCCAACTTTCAGTCAGTCTCAAACCTCCTATTTGCTCTCCCAATTAAGGCCCAAGATGCGACGGAATACCCGTCCCGCGTTTCGGGAATCGCTCCCAACTATTCTCAACAATGCATACAACATGCTTTTCTTCCATCTTCGGAACGCTCTGATGGGAAAGCTACTCTGAAGTTTATGTCCAGTTGCATAGTCGCTACACCAGTATTTCCCATATTATTCATTACTCAGTATCATTTATCACGCTCGAAAAGGCTCCCAGTCGGCAGATAAGTCGATGGACGAGTCGTTGGAAGTTGAGTTGTAGGATTTGAGGCTAGTTGTCAGTGCGACTGACTACAAAGCACATTCGCCGAACGTTTCGAAAAACTAGAATAACCATGGAGTCCAGATGACGTCGAGAAAGATCGTTTTTGTGCGATGTCCGGCAAGAGCTTCGGAACATTCTGACATCGCTAATCCCTCCTCAGGAGAAGAAACAAAACCCACAAGGCTGCGTGTTGTACATGTTATCAAAAGCCAATGACCCAGATATGTGCTGCAAACCTTACAACCTTGCAACACCCTTTCCAGAACTCGGCCTAGACCAAAAACAAGGATGCAGGAAAAGACACCAAAACCTGCCGCGCAACCACCCTTTCCACAATATAACCTTCTGGAAGGGTAGACTAATCGACGGCCTCCCTAAGAACCACCGACGTACTGCAAGGACTCAAGGGTGACAAGAGGGCGGTTGTTTCAAAAACCAGGTATGCTTCAAGATGCGCAACAATCACCTTAATTCTGCGATAAAGATCTTAGCCAGGATAAGACAAGAAGGCAGGCGCGACGGTTCGCGTAAAAGAGAAAAGGCTCTACGGGTAGAGGCAGCTTTGCAAATGAAAGTTTGGATAGCATGTGGAAGAATACCAACAGCCGATGATGACTAGTTCCATCGACAAGTCTAGCACAGGCAAGGAAATAGCGCACAGGCTAATTAGCCCAGCGGGAAACCCTTTTTAGCAACGAAAGCGCAATGTACACGATAGTATAAACGGCAGTTGGAAATGTCAGTTGCAATAAAGTGCATGTCTATCTAGCATTTTTACTGCGTGGCTTCCACCTCCAAATTCTGATATCAGAGATTCTGTGTGGTAATACTTGCACAAGGGTTTCTAACCCATTTCGGAATGAAATCAAAACTATCATTAGTCATCAAGGTTACACAGATTACATTCATGTAGGGCTCCCTCGCTGCAAAACTTCAATTTTCAAGCATGGCAATTTCTTTCATACCATTTCCCCATTGTGTAGCCCCCCCGCCCCCCCCCCCCATGTTTTACCTCATCCCGCTCCATTGAAAAAAAAAAAAAAAAAGGAAAACATGAAGTCGAAGTTTTTTGTTTAGTTTAGCACAAATTCGAAACACTCCTACTCTCGCTTAAATCCCTGCTCGTAATTCCTCAACAGCGTGCAGTTTTTGCCTAGTAATTACCATTGTGAATCTCAGCATGACCCAAGGGTTACATTTTAAATTCCCTGAACATAGGGTTGACTACCCTGCCTTGAACATCAACCTCCTCTTTCCTCCTTTAATATTGACCCTATTCGTTTTCAGATCTCCTCGTCAACCCCATAATCGTGGCACTATGCCTATGCCCTCAGCCACAACTGCCGAGTTTTTGAAGGTCACCCAGCACTTTTCGTATCCGTGTTTGACTTAGATTCTCAATCGTCATTCGATTACGATATCTTTACTGCATCTGCACACTCGCTTTGTGGCTGTCTCCAAGGCGCCTGTGGCATCAACTATGCAAGACGGCTTTCTTCAACCTCCTATTGTTCTCTCTCAATCGCAACATAAACACCGCGATAGCTCTTCTACCCAAAATTCCGATTACTCGGACCCCTCCCCTACGACAACGAACTCGACTTCTGGAATATTTGATCCCGTGGTTACATGTCTTGACTCGCCTATAGTCCTGTCGCCTATGAAGCCGTTCTCCAGCCTGGAGCTCGGCCTCCCGGCAGGCATGTCAATGCTTTCCGTGAACGATGGCCGCTCTACGACCGAACCTATGCGTCCAAAAACATCGCCCACACCCCGCCGTGCTCGCAATATGAAAAACCTATCCATTCTCCCCCCACTAGGGTCGTCTCCCGTATCGCCTCTGGTCTCGGAACCAAGCTCCCCTTCTTTTATAAAGCCCTTCATTCCAGGAATCAAGAGGAAACCAAGCAACCTGAGTTTGAATACAAACGCAGCTTCGCTGACAGGCCAACAACATCGTGACACGTACGTCTCTCCAGTATCCCGACCCATACTCCAGCGCCGTGGCTTAAAGCACTCTGCATCTACACCACAGATGCTTCATGGCTTGAAATCCAGTACTTTTGCGCCAGCAAATGGTATGACATTTCCGACTGTTCTAGAAAGAAACGAGTCTGGATTGTCTGAAATTCTGCGCCCCTCTAAACTAGGTGGTATTCTACCTATTCATGATGTTTCCATCCCCGAGGAGGAGACTCAAATCACCACTCAAGTCGCTGGACGAGGGGCGCTTGATGCTGATGAACATCTCCGAGATGAAAGCGAAAAACACGAAGATCTGAAGTCCCCGACCTACCCCGACGGCCCTGTCGCCATTTACGACGATGATGTTTATTTGTACCTAGAGCCAAACGCAGAAGAAGCCTCTCGCTTTGATGTTGTCATCAATGTTGCTCGTGAGGTCGATAATCCTTTCGCAAAATCCGATGATGAAAATTCAAGCCCACAACCAGACACTGCCATGTCAAACGCGTCTTTTGCAACAGCATTCGAGTTTCAATTGAAGACTGGCGAATCTCCCACAACACCAAAGAATGCAAAGCCACCAACACGTATTCCGGAGTACATACACGTTCCTTGGGATCATAATACGGATATTTCCGTTGATCTAATGAGTCTTTGCGAACAAATAGAACAGTTCGTGAAGCTAGGAAAAAAGGTTCTTGTGCATTGCCAACAGGGTGCAAGTCGATCTGCCAGTCTCATTATTGCTTACGGCCTTTTTCGCAACCCTGATTTGACAGTTAACGATGCCTACCATGCTGCACAGTCAAAAAGTCGATGGATATCGCCAAATATGAAGTTGATGTATTGTCTACAGGACTTTCAAAAAGAAGTTTCCTTAAGACACAAGCCTCTTCATACAGCACGTCACCAACGCACAGGACGTAGTCCTACAAAGCATCGTTTGACACTCTCTGCAGATGTTGCTGGCTCGTCTGATCCTCAACAGCCACTGACAGCACCGTTGACAAATGACACCAGTTTTACCGCTTTTGGAATGACTGGCATGCACTTTCGAGGCAACTCTTGTCCGTCCACTATTCACATCGATGCTGGTCCATCATCTGCACCTTCCAACATTGGCAGCTTTCAACCCCAAGATGGTGTTCAAGATTCTCCCAAATTTCCACGATTCCCTTATGATAAGCCAGAATCTTCTAGTACAAAGCACTCATTTCCGCTACAAGTTGATGGCTCTTTAACCAATGAGCTTTCTGAAACTTTGGAAAATGTCTCAACACACCGCAATACCGTCAACTTTTCTCGACCTATGACATGGTCTCGACGCCCCCCGTCACCTAAGCCTTCACACGAAAGCCCCGATGTGAAAAACGTAGAACAGAAAGCTGCGTTCGGGTCATTACCCTTGAACAATACGAGTCTAGTATCGCATACACCCGATGATTTCTTTGATGAAACTTGCGTCATGTCTCCACGGACTGAAGTTATGACTAGTAATCCACTTCGTGATGTGTTGCGAGAAACCATCCCTCCCGCCTCATCGACAGCAAAAACTATTTTTACTCTTATAGAGTCGTCATCAACACCTTATCCTGAAGGTGTATTTTCACCTACCAAGGTTTCATTTCCAGGACATATTCATGAAGAATTCAACCTTCCTGGAATTTCAGATCCTCGTAGCCCTCTAACCAAGGGTGAAGCGCCAATCGTTCGGTCAATTGATGAGCTTTTATGAGTTGGTAGCACTGTAATGAATATGCCGTTTAGCAGTTTGTTATTTACATTTCATATTGACCATGTTCCTCTGGTCCTACATATTTTCAAGCATTACACATTGACCATATTCCAGTGCGGGTGTTATTCAGGCTTCTCCAATATCTATATACCTTAAGTTTTTCTTTTGTCAAAACAAATATATTTGACTTTTGTCCCGTCGCATGCAATTAAAAACATGACTTGGTCATTGGCTTTGCTCCTTGTATTTCATAAGCTACTCATTTCTGTTTGGAGCAAGCTTGTCCTTTTGAAGAAGGGATCATGAGCTTGTGTTCCTACCATCATCTCAAAGTTCTCAACACATATCACATCCCTCTTAGGGCCTAGCTAATTTATGTTTGCGCATCTATGGGCTTATTGATTCGACTTTGGCGACGTGTAACTGTTTTCAAAGCTCATTATTTAAAATCGAAAATGGAGACATAGCCATAACGTCTATTCATCATTAATTCGTATCTGCTACCGTCCTACTTGACAAGCTTACTCTCCCCATATGAATCTTATTTCTTGTGATACCATCTATAGCCAAGCTAGAATAGCACTACTTAACTAGTTCATAACGGATCCTGGTACTTTCTAGCAAGAATTTGTCCTTAAAATGTTGTGGAGAGTTGATTTACTGGATGTACCGCAGCCAACATAAAGGTGAGTTGGAACACAGCATTTTAGGATGGTTTGAAGCGGTGTATGGTCCAATTAGTTAAATGTGAAATATCTACTTGGGCTTTTTTAATTGCTCTTAGACTTTTTAGCAAGCTCCTTTGCAATTTTCTCACGGCGCTGTATCAATGCCTCGATCCCGATTCCGCCAAATACTAATCCAACGCCTGCCCATTGCATTTTGGTAAGATGGTGACCAAAGGCAAGAACAGAAAGAATCATGGTGAACATCTTGCGTGTGACGGTCACTGTAACAAGAAGTACAGACGAGAAAGTTGAGAGAGTGTAAACTATGTATCAGAATTAGTTGTTGTCTATCAATCCAGGTCTTGAATAACTGATAAGGTACTTACAAATGAACACTTGACCAACGGCACCAAACATAGAAAATCCCAAAACGTCCCGCCAGACTGATGGATGGCGGGCCATGAAAGATAGGGCTTCAGCAAGCTCGCCCGACGCGCCACTGTTTTTCATATTGAGATACTCGCCTACGATAGTATTCGCTAGCCAAGGACTGATGAGCAAGTATGTTGAGGTGAAGATAGTGGATAGGATGTTGTTTGCGGCCATCATCTGTGGACCTGTGTAAGGCTGATGAGCAGTGAAGATATAATCCTGGACACTATTGGTCAAGCCATCGAATAGCAGATTGATAGAAAGTAGAAGAATTCCCCATGGAGCGCTCTTGTTGCTAGAGATGGACTGCTGCTTCTTTTTGCTTCCAGAATGCACGGTAAAGACCGCAACGCCTGCGGTTACAGCAGCAACGACCAAGTATTTGTACATAGGATAGCGTTTACGAAACAAAGTAATGTGTAAAAACATGACGGGCAACAGTTTGCAACTCTTGGCAAGAAGAAAAGTGATGTAGTCGATATGAGCGAGAGATGCATAGCCAAAGGGCGAAGCCAGTGCAGTAGTTGTAGCTACAAGACATAGAGGAAGCAAAACCTGGCGCGACGGAATTACTGCTGGTACTGGACGGCCACGGGGAGTACTAATATAGAGGTATATGAGTCCCGTGGTAGCTGCGAAGGCCGACTGTATGGTATTTAAGAAAACTGGATAACGGAAGACTTCAGGATTAGACTCAGAACCGTACCGGGTAGTTGTGAGCCTCTCCTGAAGAAAGGCCCAGGTCAAACTATACAAACACCACGCTGGTTAGTTGTCTGGTCCTTGAATATACGTTGGTGGTTAGCTCACAAACTCGCATATATTCCTCCAACTGCTACAGCTAGCTGTAACACTCCCGGATCACTGTTGTCTTTCCATGACGCACTTTGCGCCTTGCCAATCTGCTTTTTTGTAGCCAATTGGGATGATTTGTTAAGTAGAAGATCATTAGGCCGAAGCTCGTCGTCGGTAGTGTTTCTTTGCATCGGTATTTGTTTAATGCGAGCCATGACGTCTTGAAGCAAAATGAGAACGAGTGAGTATAGAGACGGAGAAAAAGAGAGAGAAAGAATCCGACGAAGCGACGGACAGGTCCTATGCTGGTTATTAAGGAGCGTGTAACAAAATCTTATTCATCAAGTGGATGCGGCACCCATCTTTGTAATTCTTGGATTGTTATATTTAGCATTGCTCAGACCCAGGCTGAGGCTGAGGCCACTCTCCTTTCTCAAGCTTCCCATGTTCATGGAAAGGCCATCTGGCCAAAGACTGGATGACGTAAGCTCAGCAGTAAATTAAAATAAAGCCACAATTGGATATGGCTAAAATTTGCCATGAACTATGAGGAATTCTATTACATGCTACTCGAGCGAAGTATAAACTCTTAATTTTTAATTATATGGTTCGAATCAAAACTATCAAAAACTGCCCTGCGAGAACCGAGCCAATGTCGTTGATTTCATTATCATAAGCTTAAAATAGCCCCTGAAGTTCTACCATCAACGCGTCTAAATCATCCGTCCTCACTCGTGGGAGGAAGACTGAGGTAGTTAAGTTTATGGAAGATTACAAGAGGCTAAAATCTAACTATCACCAGTCCGTTCTGTCTGGTATCGTCGAGATACTGCGCAAAAATGGTTCGTAGTATAGACAATACTAAAAACAAAGAGTCATCATGACAACCTCATTTTAATAGGCTACAGGCTAGCCAAAATGCTGCAACACACAAGAAAAAAAAAAAGAGGGGTAGTGAGAATAGCCGCGAGGCTAAACATCTCCTCGCTAGCAAGCAACTTGGACATGTCCAATCAATGTTTATGTAGAAAGACGATTCGGAGATTTCACGTAGAGCAGCCATTCCCGGCTGACCTAGCGAGGAGCAGGACTCTCATAGTTTTAATGGCTAAGAGTTTGGAAAAAGGAAGCCCCAGGGATATGAGTGGGTGCAAGCAGGGGATAATAGAAGATCCGGATCGCGGGTATATAAGAAGACTGAATGTTTTGTTGATACGTAGCCGATGACGATAAAAGACGTTTTTTTTGTTTTGAAAGGACAAAACGTTGGAGAGAGACATAAAAGATGGCAAAAGAGGTAGATAGGGAGGGTAAGGACTGATTAAAAGAGAAAGGACAGATGGCCAAGAAAAGAGAAACTTGATCCAGAAAACGGACTCGACAGCACAGGGAAGGATTAGAACATAGAGAAAAACTATGTTCTGAAGAAAAAAAGACCTATGAAGTTCAGAGAGGGAGATGGAGACTTTGGTTGGTTGGTTGGACAGAGAGAAAGGGTTATCGTCGTCGGTTGTGTTTTACTCGTTGGCTTGTTGGCTACGGCGCATCTTTTCCGCCTCAAGGTTTTCGTAAAGGAGGTACAAAGCCTTCTCATTGGCCTTAGCAGTACCCATAATTGTGAACATACGTTCACCCGTGTCATCGTGAGCCGACTGTATAGTGTTAGCATGTCAAGAATGGGATTCAAATCGTATGAGGCGGTGCATACCTTGGCAATAGAGATGCGAGCACCAGACGAGCGGCGGATTTCGCTAATTTTGCTACCAGCACGGCCAATGATGCATCCCACCATGTCAGACGGAATGCTGATATTTTGAGTCTGAATTTCCTCACCGTTCTCGTCGTGAGTAGGGGGAGCACGGGGAGGTTCTGGGTCAGACCGACGGTTGAAAGAACGCTGGCCCGAGGAACTGAAATCAGCGCCGTTGCCTGTACGAGTAACTCTGCTTGAACCATTGTTGTAATCACCACCACGACCACTGTTCGAGAAACTGGAGCCAGTACCAACGCCAGGGCCACCAGAAGTAGAGCCCTGGGTGCGGACTGCGGGGTTGTACAGGACAGTTCCGGTGCCACGCTGCCAATCGTCAATTAGGCACTTGGAAATTTCCCAAACAGCACGTTGGATTCCTTCGGGAGAGCCCTGAATTTCTACAACACGCTCGGTGGACTGAGGTAGCATGTCCTTTTGTGCAACCATACGGACGCCCGAGGCATCCTGAATGTTTTTGATCTTTAAGCCAGAGCGGCCAATAATGGTGCCCATCTGGTTGTGAGAGATCAACAGTTTGAGGGCTGCAATGATATTGCATGTTAGTAAATGTAATGTGGTAGGCTCCGTCATCCTAGCTATTCGGGATATATGGGGTACTTACGATGAGTGCCGGCGTTCTGGACCACACCACCCATTCCCACAGCTGGAGCGCCTTCCATCAGAGCTTTGGTTACAGCAGCATAAGCTTTCGAAACGGCGTCGCATCCACCGGTGATAGTCAAAATGCGATCATGCACGCTAGGCACCGCCTTGCTCACGCCAGCTTTAACTCCGGTCTCATCGCGGATATCAGCAACATTCTTTCCAGACTTGCCGATAATAACACCAGCTTCTTTACCCGAGACAATGGCACGCAGAGTTAACTGAGCCTGGGCATATTCCTCCTCGGTCTTCGGGGCTGGTTCGCCATCGGGGCCCAAACGGGGTTCGTCGTGAAGATCGACGTTGTCGACAAGGTCCTCGCTAGAGGGATGGTTATCCTGAGCGCCAGACATTTTATTGGCGGATGAAGTAGAAGCGAAGAGTGTCACGAGGAGCAACTAAGTGGTGAAATGGAGTGATAAAGGGAGAGAGAGAAACTATGAAAATGAGCCAGTTGGTGAGGGCTGTGTCAGAATCGTCAGTATCACGTTAAGGGTCAAAGCTATATCCACACAACCTGTGAGTGATACATGGCACAGAGTAGACAGGAATCAAAGGACATCATGTGTGGCTAACTAGTGTTGATTGTCTTGATTGTCATGCTAAACACCATCTAGTCTCACGAAGCGAGACTTCTTGTAACCATGGCAAAGCTATGACAATAACCTCAGGATTTTCTTGCGGCATGGTAAAGACTGCCATTCTGGGAACAATGCGCAATACATCGCTAACAGCACCAACTATTGGTGGCAGTAGATAATGACGAAAGTAATGCGTCTTGTATAAAGACAAAACATCATGCCATTGGCGATGGCTAGTGCAAGTCAATGGACAAGAGGGGTGTAGAAATATGAAGGAAAGGACATATCTTACCTAGGTGAGTGGGTGAGTGTGTGACTGTGTGAAATTTTCAAGCGATGCTCGGCGAGGATAGGATGAGGAACACAGTCAAGCGAGAATGGAGAAGTTGGGAGAGGTGAAGAGGAGGGGAGAGAAAAGGAGTGATGGAAAGAAAGAGAAAGTAAATAGAGAGGGGGGAAAGAGAGAGAAAGAGAGAGGGAGGAGGAGGGAGGGGGTAGAGAGAAGGTGGAAAGAGAAGAAGTGGAAGGTGTGGTATGATAGAGGGAAGGAGGTAAAGGTAAAGTAAGAAAGTAAGAAAATTGGAAGGTGAGGAAAAAAGGAAGAGGATGGGGAAGAAGAGGAGGAAGGTAGGTAGGTAGGTACGCTAAGAGCGTGCAAAAATACAAGGAAAATAAAGAAATGTGTTGGAAAAAAAATAGAAGAGGGAAAGAAGAGAGGAGGGCGAAGCGGGGTCTAGATTTGTTCTTTCTTCAACTTTTCCTCTTAGCTTCCTTTTTTGGCCATCGTTTTTCGGTACCTTCTCCAAGGAAAAGGATTGGGGCCAGGACGCTAACAACAACTAGAAACTAAGCAAAATAGACCATAGAAGCTTCTTTTCACTGAACCATATACACGTATTATGGCCAACAACGAAGATGAAGGGGTGCGTATTCAAAGGCTTGACGGTCTGAACTGGCCAAGCGAAGGGGGCAGAAAAAATACCCCCAGCTTAAATAACTTTGCTATGGAAAAACGGGTCTCTGTTTCGAGGAGAGAGGCCAGTGCTTTGCTTGCTGTTATTGTGTGGAATCCACCAGATGGCTCAGGAAGTTGCATCTACACGTATACCACTACTTATATAACACATATATTGCACATACACGTTTTAGATCTCTACAAAGCTTAGAATTATGAAAACATCTTACTCTCCTAGGTCATGAGCATAAATAATGCTCTTGCTTTCAAAAAAAAAAATTTAAAAAAAGCTTGTAGAATGACTACAGTAAACAGGAAATTAAGAACCAGCTACGCGAGGTAATTGAACTTACACTTGAATGTATTGACCATGTGAGGTAGTTGCAATACATCCTCTTAAACAGAAACAACCACACCAAGAAACTCACATCTTGCGGGAAAAAAAACAGGTCAGCTCTAATACTCTATCCTCTGCAATGAATGGGTCTATCAAAAATAGAAATTATGTTTTCTGAATATTAACAAGTAGAGAAAATAACGATTCAATCGGTTATAAAATAGCTTCACGGAAAAGAAACAAATGTCATCTCCATACACTTTAACGGCTGAGATAAAGCCGGAATCCGTCTAGATTAACCTTTTCATCCAGGTGTAGTACGACGCGTATTTTATAAAATGGCTGCTTCTTTACTCAATACAAGAATGCTTCCACTGTTTTTGCTAACAATATGTCTCCTATGTAAAACGACCTATCTACTCAAGGCTACCATGCTTGACACTGTTCAATTATCGTAGATTAATTAGTTTAGATCCGTAATTCAGGCCATCAGCACCTTTAAGCTATTATATTAAGATAGAGGACAACCTTCTAGCGTGATCGAAGTGACTTTTCGTGCTCGTCCCAGAAGTTCTTGCAAGCTCGGTGTCCCCAAAACTCCACCCACCATTCGCCAAAACTATCCTCCACATCCAGATCTACTTTCAAGATCCGTTCCTCACGTTTAATGCCACAGAGAGCACATGCTTTCGGCGCAGATGGAACCACTTTTGCTGTTTGAATGGTCATATTCTCCGAGATTTCAGGCACCTTAAGAGCCGAGCCCGATTTCACGGAAGGAGCCGCATTAGCCGACGTAATGCCGGAGCGGACGCGCCCCACAAGAGCTTTCCAGCTGGCTGCTACATCAGCAGCTTCACGGTCTTCACGAATTGCCTGTGACTTGTCTAGTCCTGCAATCTTCATACCCTTGCTTCCAGCCGCCGATATAGACATTGATTGTGAAAGGAACCTGTCCCGGTGCCACCTTAGCTTTCTACCCGCCATGATTCGAGCAGCAACGGTAGCAATCTGCAAGTAGGCCTTTAGGAAATTGACTGTACGCTGATCCTCCATTACCCTTTTCTTAGCCGGACCGCCAAGGCTAGCTAGGGGCTTGAAGAGCGCTGTATTTGCTACTTCAAACAAACTCGGGAAAATTCCCAACAGAACAGACGGGGGGGGTACATTAGTTGGTGGAGATTCTTTATCCCGAGATTGATTGGAAGGTATGCTTAAAGTATTCTCCATAGATTCCCACTGAAAAGAAGTGCCGCCAGGTAGGTTTTCTGCATCACTCTCATTCTCATGTGTTTTCGAATTGTTGTCGCTCTCTTCGGGAAAATCTTCAAATTCGGGCCATACATCTTGGGGGCTTTCAGTGTTGCCAGAAGGCCAGGCAGTGACGGGTTCTGATAGGCCTTCTTGTACATCTTCTTCTTTTCCAGTCACACCAGTCTTGGTGCTTTCTGCTTCGTTCTTTGGAGCCTCGCGGATGTCAAATGTAGCTTGAGTTGGGGTTTTCAGCGACAAGGAAGGGAATGGATTTCGGTCGTGGAAAGATGGCGACCGCGGCGCTTGTGGATAAGGTGATGCCGGATTGCATGGTGAAGATGTTAGAAAGGAGCCTGACATATCAAGTTTCGGGGGTCGACTCTGGGACGGCGTCAAAAGCGAGTTTAGAGGGATCGAGACATCTGGAGCAGCCAATGCAGCAGAAGGAGGTGAATTGAACTCTGATTCTAGGGACAAGAGATCAACTGACGGTAGCGTAGGCTGTTTCTTCCCCAAGGCTGCTTGGTCTAGCTGCACTACACTCTCGAATTCTCCAAATTCTTCGTCGTTGAACTCGTCGATGTCGAAGAGAACATCTCCACGTTTTTCGGCAGGTGTAGCTACAATTGGTGATTGTGTATAATTCGGTTGAACTGATGGTACAAGCGGAGAGGCCGAGCAAGACCATGAAGATGTAAATTGGTTGGAGTCTGTACACAGTTGAGTTTGAGACTGAAATATGGACCACGGTTGTGATTGCGATTCTTGTGACTGGAAGTTCAGTGCAGGCGGAGTCTGAACATGGGTCTGGGATGGCTGTGATTGAGATGCAGCAACTGGGCCGGAATCAGAAGCAGTAGAGACACTGTCCAAGTCAAGCAAGTTATTTGTTAGGATATCAAGCGTGTTACATCTCACTGCCCGCGTAGGAATTACGGGCTTAGAGTGTGAGGAGCCATCAGAGTTGGTCACAGGCATGAAATTAGAAGTAGGGTCAGCAGCTTCAAAATCCCCCCATCCATCATCATCGTCATCTTGTGATGCCACAACTGGTGACTGGAATAATGGGAACTCGGACGAAGTGCTAGCCTGTTGTGGTATCGGGTTTTGCTTAGAGTTCGAGTAAAAATCTTCAAGATCGGCTAGGAGGTTTGCAGACATGCTATAGTATATCTCTTTGCGCAAGTGAGGAAAAGAGTAATGTTGTGAGGGAAAGAGAATGAAGGGAATAAGAAATATGAAGGTGTAGTTAGTACAAGCACAGGCCTAATTAAGTATGGAGTGTTTCCATATAGGAAAAAAGAAGAAGAGACATAGAAGAGGCACAGGCGCCGAGACGTAGTCAAAGCCCTGAAACGAGTTAGTGAATGTATGATGTGTAATCACTAGTCATACCATTGGGAAATGGAACAGGATGTCAGGGGTTAACAATCCCAAAAGAAGCTCAACCAGATATTCTGAGGTGAATATCCAAGTAGAGGATAAGTATTGTAACATGAAGGCTACTAGGGTCTACGTGTCTTGACATAGCTGCAGCTGCCTTGCAAGTTATAGTGGAGGTGACAGCTGTTCACGGCTGACAGTAAAGCGAATCAGTGGTCAACCACAACCTCCATGCTCATAGGCTTCATAACCAAATACTCAAGGTGGCGATGAAACGCTTGCTATGAAGGCCCAAGATTTATTTTCATTCTCGCTAGAATAATTACGGCAGCCTCATCAGGAGTGTTTCTAGTTAAGTGTTTTAGTTACGATGACTTCAATAGGCACTATTCGGTAAGTAAATATCACGAACTACATGACGTCGCTCCCTACCTATCATAGAACATTTGACTCATGTACCAAACCATCTCGTATATATTCCATGTCTAGTGACACATGGCGGCAGACATTTGCCCGCGGGTCAAACCTAACCAGTCTCAAAGAAGGCGTGCGCTATAATGGCACTCAAAGTCCTTGTATCATGGGCTACCGCTCTCTTTGTTGGAAGGCAAGTAAAACTGACATCGTCCGTCAATGTTCTTGCATAGTTGTCTAGAATGATCAAACTGACACTCATCTCTCAACCAGATATTTTTGCTTTTTGGGGACTGCTCTACCGCAGACTGGCCAAAAGCTTTGAAAACACTCCGCGAGACTTACTCCAGGAACAGACACCTCTTTCTCAAATTCATTCATCATCCTGAATCACTTTCTTCACTGAATGGCGATCCCTTGGATGATGATCCAAAGGTAGAGTCAGCCTATAGTGAGTTATATATTGCGCCCGGATAGCTTTGCTAATTAATAGGGATTAATTAAGTCACCTTGGAATACCCAACAACAAGATCAAGCGGTGCGTCTTGAGATTGAACAAGACGTCCGTCGTTTGCCAGAAGAACCTTTGTATCATGACCCTAGCGTTCAGATGATGATTACGGACATACTTTTCATGTATTGCAAGCTAAACCCTACAAAGGGGGGATATCGCCAGGGAATGCACGAACTTGTTGCTCCCATAATCCTGGTTCTCAGTAAAGATGCAGTAGACCGGACTATAGTATCACCAGAAACGTCTACGGACATCCCCATGTTGGATATTCTTGACCTGGCATTTTTGGAACATGACGCATTTGCCATATTCTCTCGCATCATGGAGAAAGCCTACGTTTACTACGAAGTCCGGCAATCGCAACCTGTTTCATGTGACCCTGCAACTGCTGCAAAAACAGATTCACAGGTAAATGGCACTGCCATGTCTAACGATAGATCACTTATCGTGGAAAAGAGCAAATACATTCACCAGGTTTGCCTTCGTAAGGCTGATCCTGAGTTGGCTCTGCACTTGGTAAATGTCGGCATTCTTCCACAAATATTTCTCATGTGAGTTATTTCTTTAACCCAGAGCTTGTCAGAAAGTTAACATTCAGTAATGTGTTAGTCGATGGTTGCGTCTTTTATTTACCCGCGAGTTCCCATTTGAAGATCTCGTGGTATTCTGGGATATCCTGTTCGCAATTGACCCTAATCTTGAGTTAGTTGACCTCATATGTGTAGCTATGATGCTTCGGATTAGATGGGAATGTAAGTTTATAAATGGAGGAGAGATGCGTGGTGGTATTCTGATATCTGTGCTAAAGTTACGGCCTGCGTCTAACAAATTTGTACTGTCAAACACTTGTAGTGCTTGGAGCAGATTATACCGGGTGTCTGCAGCTGCTGCTCAAATATCCAGCACCAAAGGGCAAAGCCGGACCTCATACATTTATAGAGGATGCGTTTTCTCTTCGACTTCACCTCAATCCGTCTAGAGGAGCGGCTATAATCCAAAAGTACTCTATGAAACCGCCAGAACTACGAGAAGCCATGAAGGTAAAATCTGCAAGCCAGGGTACGGACCTGTCAGGGCTGTCTTTGAGTAATAACGGGCTTCAAATTCCCTATCCACTTACCTCGCCCTCTCGCTTCATAAATTCAACTGGGGGAATGGAAGCACTCCTCCAAGGCGCTGCAAGAGGTGTCATGGAAAAAGGCGAAAAGCTTGGAATAAACCAAGCGGTGAGGGATGCCATGGGAGAGCTTAAAAAGAATGTTCAGCAGTTGCAAGAAGCAGCCAAGCCAACGAATGTTGAAGCTCAACTGCTGTCTCTCCAAGCAAAGAACGCACGATTAGCTCGGAGTATTGAGGAAATCGTCGACTCGCTCACACAGCTATCTAAGTCGGGGTTTGCAGATCGGGAAAGCAGCGTTGAAATGGTCGAGCTACTTACTGATAGGCTTCATCGTGTCAGCCTTTCACTTGCTGACCCGGGTACTCAGTTATCAGAGACACAAGCCGATACCACATCTTCGATTGATAACCCTGAAGAGCTGGTAGACTCGGTAGCCATGTCGGCCGATAATCTTACGCACGATTTCAACCTAACTACTATTGCGAAAGATCAAATAGTAGGGGAGGGAGCTGAGGAAGCCACTGCAGCAACAGAACTGCCTGTCCTAAGCCGCCAGCCCCTAGCCGAATCTTCGCTTGCGTGGATGCTTACAGGAAGTGATGATACGAACAACAGATCCGGTACCTTTACAAAAATGGCAACGGGAGTATCTAAGAATGCCCCTGGCCGCTCGTCCTTACGGGGGGCTAGTCAAGAGCGCCATTCGTTTCTGTTTGGCGAAGTTGAAGATTCCGGGCAAGACACGATAAGCAATGATGTTAAGCAGCTTTCTGGGTTAGGTCCCGTGTCCAAGTTACAGTCGAGATCCAAGTCTAAGATGAGCGATGCCGGGCCACTGGCACTGAATGATGCTGCATGACTTCACCGAGGGGCTTTCAGCATCTGGCTCGGCATTTGGCACACGAAACTAAGATGTAGTAGCATGTATGTACTAGGGTATTCATTGCATTTCTACTTTTTAGGGTACACATGCTAGTACTAATGTTGATCGGTATATTTAAGGGGGGCTTTGGAGGGACAGAAATGGGACGAGAGACCCGCTGAGGCACTGGCTACAACAGAGCATGGAGAGACGATGCTGCTATGATATTATAGGGCGAGGGGTGGTCTGTAGCTCGAATTTAACGTGGTTTTTTTTATCACACCCGACAGGCCCGAGAATAAAGCCGTATTTGTGTGGCACACTACTACACACATCGAGTTTTCCGTTTGAACAGGATGAGCACATACAAAACATGTTGTTATTCATTAAACAACACGGGTTCGTGCCATGACGAATAATGCACTTGGTTAGATTTCATGAATTTGGTCTTACCAAGTTAAACGAAAGCAGACAGAGCTCAGATTTCGTCTTCTGTACCTACACGGGTTCTCTTGGCATTCTGCCCTGTATCTTCACGAGGCGGCAAGGCTGTGTTGTTGTTATAATACATGTTTTAGCTTTGGGACCAGGGACTTGCAGAGTTTCACGAAGTTTCGCCCTATCTCTTGTTCCCTTTTTTTCTTTCTTTCTTCCTTGCCATCTGTAACTCTCGGTCTCACATGTGTCTCCTTTTCGTTGGCCGTTTTCAACCTAGACTACACACACAACCTAACTTGAAATGAATGTGTAGGCTCCCCTGCCATTTGTGTCTGGACTAAATTAAAACTTGGCTGAATTTCATTTCATATCCCCGCTAGGAGGGAAACTCTGATAATCGGTGAATAAAACTCGTCCATTGGACAATCAATCACCTCGTCGTTTATCTACTTGCTATGGTAGTCGTCGGTGCTAGCTGCCGATATGCACCTGCAAGGTATGTAATGCACTTCGTTTCCGTTTGAGTCCCTGCGGCTCTTTAAAGCCCAGACAGAATGTCGAATGTTGGGTGGTTATCTATATTGTGATTGTGGGCTAGCTAGACTATACATGCATGGATAGGTAAAACTTGACGTTGATCCATCCATCCATTCATGTACGCGTCGCTCTTTTTCCCACTGCTTTTTCTTTTCCTTTTTCTTTTTTTTTCCTTCCCCTTCGTCATCCTTCAATTCTTTTCTTTTTCTCTTTATCAATATCCTATCTTTCTTCTGTCCTGGATTATTGTTGCCCCTCCCTTTGGCCTGTACCTTCGTCCACCCGCTCTTTCGTGCACATGCGTTGCAAAATCCACCATCCTGTGTCTGCGTTCTGAACATTGAGCCCATATATTATCACATCATCAGATGCAACAACACCTCCATTCTTTTCTTCCACTCTCTTTTTTGTTTTCAGTATCTTTCCTACAAAGCCTGCTATCATGAAATTCCTTCCCGCCGCACCGCCAAAGCCATCAAAAGCTCCGCGGGAGAAGACGTCTTTGGCGAAACTTTTCCCTTTGCGCTCCTTGAGCAAAAAGGCTCCTGCTCCTCAACCTCCCCCAATGTCCATTCCACGTCGACCTGTACCTTTGTCAAAGAATGGCCCTGAGCCTTCTTCGCAAATATCTCTCTCATCATCCACTGCCCTCACTCCCCAGTCTACTAATCTAACCGACGCTGGGCCCCATGATGGGGCTCAAGTTACACCCATCCAATCACGCGATCGAGCTGGGTTTGAGCCAGAGTCTCCTCCAACCTCACAGCCCAAGGCACCACAACTTGATGATGCTAAGCCTAAGCCGTTGTCAGACGTTTTTGCCGCCGATTCGCTATCTCACATTTTGTCTGCCTACACTAGCAACTCGGAGGACAGTACAATGACAGCCCAGAAAACGACAATGGCCCCAACACAAGCTAATGTGTCAACGGATACGGGTACGAATGCTACATCGAAGGAAGACATCACACGCAAAACCTTGCCCGGCGCCTCTTTTCTATCCTTGTCCAGTGATGCCCTAGGATATGATTATTCTGTCTTGACACAGTATCAAAGTCAAGAGAATGAGGCGCAACAGCCTCATGTTACGTCCAACACCCTCCAAATCCCCGGATCAGCGGGCTTGCCCAAGTCACCGCGGTCTGTTGGTGGTGGCACCATTGATTCGGGAAATCAGGGAAACAATAACATACTTGACACAGGTGAAGCTATGGTAGATCGGCCTGTGTCTGTAATGACCGATCTTTTATCCACCTATTCGTCGCTTCCTTCAAATACGCCCACGACACCTGCGTCTGTAAGCTTAGTTTCACCGGCGACTAATGCCCCTTCGCTGCCGATAGACGATCATGCAGGCCAAAATGCTGTGATAATGCCTTCCTCGGAAAGCACCAACACCAATGTCTTATTACCTCATTCTGACCCTACTTTGCCACCTCACAACCAATCTATTGAGCCTCAACTTTGGCGCCGCCGCTCCGTAAAAAATGACGTGCCTCTTGAAGTTCCTACACTTATTTTACATCCTACAACAGCTTCTTTTGCGTCAGGCACCCCTGTTTCTCATACATGGGAACATGGAGGATCAGAAGCCCGATCTCCCGTCAGTCACAATTCCTCCTCAATCAAGTCTGTCTCGCGGATGGCTGGGTCTCCTCCAAATGCGGTCCCTACGCCAAATTCAACCCAAAGGGCTACTGCTACCCCTAAGGGTGACAGTACTGGTGATTATTCATCACATAGTTACGCTCCATTGCAGCAATCAGCGGCTTCATCAACGCAAATTCCAGATCCTGTAACAGATTTGCATACACCACACATTCAATCTTCTGTTGACATTCAGACATCATCTGAAAAAGCCCTTTATTTCCCTAAGCAAGCTACGTCTGTGTTGAAAGAAGGGTCTGTATTGCCTGCGCCAAAACTAAGGCGGGTTCATTTTGATTGTTTACACCGCCACGAACGGATGATTCGAGTCAGCAACAAGCATTATCCACTCACATGCCAAACTTGCGAAAAGGCGGAGACGGATGAATTTGCTCGCTGTCCTTGGTGTGCCCTTCGGATCTGCGTGCCTTGTTCCTCAACCTTGAAGAATTTCCGTGGTGATGTATATCGTTTAGTTGAGGCCCTGCATAATAATCTTCCAGACGCTTAGGCAGTAGGCACAATCTTGCCTTAGCCCGACTTCAAGTTCGGGCTCAGCACATAAAAATCGCTTGTTGACCTATAAGCCCCCAAGAGACAAGGCACTTGCTTGTGCTGTTCGAAAATCCAAGACGCGGGTGGACGTGTCCGGTTGCCTACCTGCTGTTGAGCCCGGTGCCTCAATTACATGTCGTTATTTGTGTTGTCCTCACTGTGCATGTCAAAGGACCATATATGCTTTACTGAGCTGCAAAAAAGCTATGTATACCATTGTACATACCTGTGTATACATGTACATGTCATCATTTGTCATTAACAGGACTCCCACATTGCCGTCCAATACTTGAAACTAAGATAATCACCAAGGTTTTCCTATATTATTTCCTACGTAATTCTGCATTGGCGTTTGGCAATTTTCCCTCTGTACCCGTATGCTTTGCTATTTTACTTCGGCCATTAGTTAGTCTACATTCATTTTAGTACATTTGCGCTGAATGACTTCGCTCTGCTTTGATTGCCTTGTGGAAAACTTCCAAATTTCGTTGATCTTCCTGAAATTGGCTTGTGAAAGACCGGGCCGTTCGCTTGTGGGTCTCAGAATCAATGATTGCTGGGTTGTTGGACAAAATATGGCATAAATACACAGCATAAATATTGTACACAATCATTAGTTGTCGCGCATAGTTATGTAACCTTCACCAAGTTCGAGCTCCATTTCTCTCTCAAACGATACCTAGACTTTCATTTGTTTTTCCTTCGGTTTCGCTTTTTTTCGTCTTTTTTTTTATCAGAACATGCAAACATGCCTTCCACTTCAGCCGCGACAGGTCTTCCAGGGCGCGCGCGTACACAGTCGTTGCGCAAACCTGCTAACATATCTAAAACTACTTCAACGGATGCAGCGCCCGAGACTGATCGTCACAAAGCTACAAAGGTGGCTGCGTCCCATGCCCTATCTGCTTCTTCACCAAGTCGGCTGCCCTTGAAGCCTACATCTCAAGCGGCTGCTGCGGCGTCAGATACACCTCCATCCTCATCTTTCCCCTCCACCCATCGCACTACGAACAGTCGCCCTCCAATCACAAGTGGACTTAGAAGTGGCCTGCGGCATCCTACACCTAGCACTGGCATCTCTTTCGACAGCAACCCCGATGACATTCCAAGCGAAATTAAAAGATACCCTCCTTCCTCCAAGTCAGCATTGGCTTCAAATGCCCAATCTTCTAGTTCCAGTGCTTCCCAAAGGACGTCAACTATTGTCCATAGAAGGGCTAAATCGGTCGTGACGACACCCTCAGACCATTCTTTGCTACGCCAAATACCGGCGTCCATATGTACATCATCTGTGCCTGCTACTAAAAAGAGCGCGCCTTCATTTCATGGCACTACGAAACCCCGCTCAATGTCACACCATTCAACCGTGCCCTCTCTAGCTACCTCGGCGGTAGCTGGCCGAAACCTAGCCATAGGCTCTACACTTCTAAGCCGGAAGCATGCCTCTGCAGCTACGGGTACGGATACAAGCTCCTCGGATCGCAATCCTTCTGCAACAACGGCTGCACCCAAAGTGCCAACATCCTCAGCCACAACGGCACAACGTCCTCGGCCAGCCTTCAACACTCTCCAACAGCACTATTCACCCGTAAAGAATCCGGTTTCTAAACCCCCCATGTCAACTTATACAACCTCGCCCTCGCCAACCAAGCTTTCAAGTAATATTAATCTAGGCGTAGAAACCAGTCGCCATCAAAACGAATTATTGCTACTGCATATCCTACACCGCGATTCTGCTAGCGCTACTGAATCATGGCGAGAAAGTGCCTTTCAAATACTTGGTTCCCGGTTCCATCGCATGAGAACCCATAGCAATGAACTATTGGCAGCTGAAACAGAACATGTAGATGCTCTCAATATTGAAGCTCTCATAACGTGGGGGACTTCGAATGGATATGGGCTAGAAACCAAAATTCAGGCCTTGGATTCTATTTTGCTGGGTCTTTGGAACATGTCAGAAACAGGCGGAAAATATATCCGAGTGGTGCGCAGGTTTGAACGGTGGGCTGAGCATATGAGAGAAGTGGAGGAAGCTCGTAATTGTCAAGATTGGGATACGCTACTTCGTGAAAAGGATGTTGCAATAATAGGCACCTTAGACTCTTCGTGGAGAGAAGAATGTATAGCCCTTGGTCGGCGGCTAGACGAATGGCGTCGACACTTGATAGAAATGAGCCACTCTGGACTCAGCTCTGGACATCAAAATCCAGAGGCTCAGGCCCTGCCAAAAACATCGAGTCTACAGCGAATAATGCGAGGATTCTCTGTTTTAATCCGTGACATGCTTACTGAGCTAGCCATCATGGAACAGATCGAGAATGAAGCTATTCGCAGAGAACAGAAATGGATCGACAATATGTTGAATGATACGGAGGAAACTTGCCATTACCAAGCTGGAGCAATATGGAGAGGCATATGAACTACACTGCGAAGGTCAAACTTTCAATGTAAACTTGGGCTTATTCATATTTATACGTCCATCCATTCTAACACTGCCACTTAACTACGCTTGGACAGGGTTGGTTTCTTTGAGGTATAAAGTCTCTAGCTTTGTAGAGCATGTAGAAATCTTGATCACGTCGGTGTATTCATGGAATAATGTAAGGCTATAGGTATGAACTGCGACGTCCTATGTTGTGTATTGGGTATTACGCGAGCTAGAGATGCAGCCCCAAGCCATCTTCAAGAAGCAGAGAGAAAGAGAGAGATAAAGGGGCCATGGTAGAGAAGAAATAGACGAAAGAAAAGACAAAGTTACCTCTAGAGGAAGAGTTAGCCCGGTTTTAACATGGCGATGCTGTCCACCTGTTACAAGGGTTTGCTTCGGAAATGTCTTGATGCAAGTTTTGATTGAGAAAGTCAAGTGTTTGTTAGTTGACTTTACAAAAGACTCCTCCGGGTATAAGCCACACCCTCAACTGCAGCATCGTCTACAAACCATGCGCACCGATCTCCAGCAGCATCGTTCACTAATGCACAAGGCAGAACGCTTTCTTCGTCGAATATTTGCTTCATTATGGACTGTTTGCTGGCGCCAGTAGCAACAAAGCACACACGCACTCCATGCGTAACTACAGGCAAAGTAAGAGTGATACGTTGGGGCGGGGGCTTGGGTGAATCTTCAATGGGGGCGACCCAAGCAGAGGTCTCACGTAGCAGCTCGTGACCAGGGAATAGAGAGCACGTATGGCCATCAGGCCCACAGCCAAGTAGCAACAGGTCAAATATAGGCAATTTGACGGAGTCGCGACTGGCGAAGCTCTTGACGAGAGCCTGCTCATACTGATCTGCTAGTTCTTGCAGGTTGTCGAGGTACTTGGTGTCAATAGGGTGTACAGTGGGCATTCCAGCGCCGGCGGGGAGTTTGTCGAGAAACTCGGTCTTTAGTAAAGCATAGTTTGAGTCGGCGTGATCAAGGGGCACGACACGCTCATCAGCGAAGAAAATCTCCCACCTGGAGAAGTCGAGCACATCCTTAGGACCTTTACTCGGCGCAAGGAGAGCCTTGGACATGTTCTTCGGAAGGGAGCCACCAGAGACGGCAATTTTGAAGGTGTTGTGTCGCATGAAGCCGGCATTTTGAGCCTGTACAATGTAGGCTCTCAACCCGGCGGCGAGGGCATCGGCATCGGCAAATGAGAAGAGACTAGTCTTGCCCATGGTAGAGAGAAGAGGTAGAAGAAAAGGTTTAGAGGATGCCGAGGACAAAGCAAGAATCTAAGAGGGAAGAAGATTTGAGAAAACTTGGCAAAGATAACGGGAAAATGGTTGGACAATTGACTTTTTTTTTCTCGGTTGGAATCAAGTTAAAAGGCTAAACCCCAGATTACAGCTTTAATGTTGAAATCAGAAGCTCAGATTTCGGAGGGAGGGAGGGGCTAAGTGGGTCAAGGTCAAGTCACCAACAAAAATATAAGTGACAAGAAACACGGAGAGAAAAACGTGCAAGTGGAGATGAGGATTTGATGGGGTTTGACTATCTAAAAGGAAAGAAGGGAATGGGGCAGAGGCAATAGCTTTGGGAGAGGAAAGGAGACAGAAGCAGTTGCATTTAGAGGCAGAAAAAGCGACTGGAGGCTAGAATAGCAACTGCGATTTGCTTGTCTTGTTTATTTTGTTTTTATCACCATGTGCTGCTTTTGTCTTGTGATCAAGGAAGTCAGTCAATCCATCCCTCTTTGGGTACACAACACCTCTTTGCCCCCATTCTCGTCGCTTCTTTATCTCGTATCCCATATCTAGAGAAACATTAAGAGTATCTACATCTTATCCTTTTATGACGCTTTATTCTACGCAATGTCGGCCAATTAGTTAGTCATCACCACTTCTCACAAGTACAACACCATTAGCCCTCCATGAAGGAAAGCGGAGAGTCTGGAGTTTCACCTGTCTCTATCATGGGCTTAGGACTGTAATGGTATGAAAAGCGGACATGGACGTTAATCAGGGGCCCGTATATCTGCAAGCAGCTCTTGTTTTGAATGCTCCAGCACAATTTGCTAGGTAGCCTAGCCTTTCCCAGGCTCCAAATTAGCATAATGTTGTTGGTCTAAACCGAAGCTCCAGAAATCAGGGTGGGGTAGCCCAAACCCTAAGATACAAATTTTGCACCATGTGCTTAGTATTCTTGCGCCACCTTACGTTTTTTAACGTGCTGTTAATCAGGCCATCTTTTATTTTCCTGGAAGAAAACATGGCCAATCAAGAAAGTCTACTGGCTTACCGTCAGAGCCTGACCAGCCAAATCCTCGGTGATCCATATGATCTGGTCACTTACTTGCAGCGAGCTGATATTTATCTTCAACTCGGCTATCCGGATCTTGCCGCTGGAGATGCATATAGGGCCCTGAACCTTACTGATGAGGTTTTGAACGAGGGGTATGAGTACCACGAACAGGCATCTCAGAGCCTAGAAAAGTACATGGGTAACCCCATGGTCATTCCTGCTACGATCAATAACTGGGTATCAGTGGATGAAGTCAAACAACACATCGAAAACCATGCCGATTCATTTGATGCCAACACACTGGCTCTACTCGCATCGGTGCGCTGCTTCCAAGTTTTGAGCTCAGGGCTTTGGATGCTTGGCTGTCTTCAAAAGGCCGTGTCCTTCTGCCAACGCGGTCTTGTGATTAGCCCGGGCAATACCTACCTGAAGACAAACGAGGAGCGTATACACAAGACAGCTGCTGTCCGCCTCAAGCGAAAGGACGCATCCATCTCTACCTATCCAGACTGGGGACTTGCCCGCAGAGAGGTTTATCCATGGAACTCCTTGGAGCCAGATCGTACCTCCCTTGAAGCATTAAAGCGGTTGAATCACGAGCTGAGCTTTATGGCACCCAAGTGCATCGTGAAGACCACCGAATTGCCTGTTCTTCACCAAGGAGAAACCAAGTTAGACAAAGATGGCAATCCTGAAACATGCTTCCAGCTAGGTGTGTTTGCTAAAGAGGATATTGCTGCCGGGGAATCCGTCCTGCATGAATATTCCCTTTTAACTGCAAGCAACAGACTCAAGGAATCTATTTGCGATGCTTGTGGCACTGAACTACCCCCATTGGGCCAGAATTCGACAGCAGTGAACTGTGAGGAGTGTTATGACACTGTCTTCTGCGACCAGTTCTGTCACGACCAAGCGCAAGAAAAGTATCACCCAGCTGTGTGTGAGAGAGACATTGACTCTATTGCGCGTGATGTCGATGCCCAAGAGGCAGACGAGGCTCTCCACCTTCTGCTTTTGGCGAGAGTTCTTGCAATGGCCTCACATCAGGAGATCCATCCTCTGGATGTTCTAGAAATCAAGTACATTTGGGGAGACTTTGTCCCTACTGCTGAAAATGATGTCGAGGATGTTGCCGCTGTCGTTGAAAGCACAGGACTACCACCTACATCCTGGACGTTGCCGTTCAATTTTGAATACAATATCGAAATGCCGCTTCATATTCTAGAAAAAATGGATGTTGATGTCTTTAAAACTCTGGAAAACCATGATACTTGGGTTTTCAACACCGTCCTTTCAAAAACGCGTGGGACTGCTTCGGCACGAAAGAATTCTAGAGATGGGAGACCAGAAGTGGCTGCTGTACATCCGTTTTGGTGCCTGGCTAATCACGATTGCAACCCAAATGTGACTTGGGAATGGGGTGGCCGCATGACCTTGTGGGCACGGGAAAAGAGAGTAGTGGGAGACGAGGAAGGTAACATCCGGAAGGGTGAGGAGATTCTGAATCACTACTGTGATGTGACGCTTCCAGTACAAGAGAGGAGGGAGTGGGCGTGTGGCAGTCTGGGTGGTTGGTGTATGTGTGATCGGTGTAAGCGGGAGGCTAATGAGATATGAAGAGGGGAAATCAAGCGTGTCTTGTTAAAGATCGTAGTTTTGTAATATGATAGTTTGTGGATGCTGTTGAAACTGGCCGCTTTGTAAGGACTGTAGGCCAATTCAATAGCAATCAACGTATCGAGTTGGCCGACTTCGCGGAAACTTCTGTCGACTGTTCTATTACCAAGCGAGACTTCTACTAATGTTATTTCCATCAACGTGCAACAGGCTTTTGGAGGTGTGCAGAAATTTCCAGGCTTATTAATCCTTTTGCATGCAGTTATGATTAAAGATGTCAAAGTGCCGATATCAGAACTCATTCTTCCTGCTTGTTGGGCTTTGGATGAGCCGCCGTGGGGAAGCGTACCATACAGTTTCCCCTGTAACCATGACGAGTTATGTAAATGTTGCCTTTAGCAAGTGTTTTCTTGTGTGAAGTCACAACAGGATCTCTGTGGCTTCTAGAGAATGTAGATAAGATCATAGCTTGTTGTCTTGCTGGTGACTCTTAAGGAGCAGACATCTTCATTCTTTTAGCGTTGTTATGACCTAATATGAAGTGATACTTTGGCTTTA
The DNA here is from genome assembly GCA_038407015.1 of Ceratocystis ficicola. Taxonomy (NCBI): domain Eukaryota; kingdom Fungi; phylum Ascomycota; class Sordariomycetes; order Microascales; family Ceratocystidaceae; genus Ceratocystis; species Ceratocystis ficicola. The sequence goes on from JAZBQP010000127.1 coordinate 28,095, forward strand.
ATATTATCTAGGTGAAAGGGTCGTGCTTATAATGGATGGCTTCACGGATACTAGATCCCATGAACTCAGTCCATAGTAAGATTACAGCATTGCGTTTAACAATGAACTACAGATCATTGGTTTGGTGGTATTGCCTACCTGGACGAAACAAGTATGGCGCTGGCACCGTAGGACTCCTGTGAATGATGAAATTTTTATATTGGCTGGCATGGGCACCATTCTGTTGGTTTCGACAATGACCACTCTCTGATTTTGAGCGTTCAGCTTATAAAGCGCAGACCACTTGAAGTGTGCTTGGAGAAAACCAATGCAAGATCTATCAAGCAACAAGAAGGCGTTCTCTTCTAGGCATGCACGGTGCTGTATCTGGGCGCTTAGAGAGGAGGAAGTTGTTTGCTTGTTAGACTTGAAGCATCACCAGTAGTTTAACTCCGCAAAGCTCAACACTAATAGTACTCGTAGCATTAATTTCAGCCAACAACTTTCATGCGAACGGCAGCAAGTGTCGTGCATTACAAGGGCTGCGTTGCAAGGGCTTCGTAAACCATAGCCATCCATGTTTTGGAAAGGAAAGCACAGCATTCTGATAGTGAAACTAGAGATCAAAACGGCCATCACGGCCTCTCCGGTCAAAGTACCGTTTGAAGCCATTATTTTTGGAGGAAGCAAATATAATAACTAACTAAAAATCCAAAACAGCTTCTGGTCGTACTTGGCTCCTTTGTACTTGTGAGGGCTCGGGTCCTTGGACACGCAAGCTGCGCTTCGGTACTTTATCAACTAGCTAGTGTATTTGGAGATTCTATCACACCAAGTTCTCAAGGAGCTCTCACTCATGCTATGTGAGTTGGCCTGGTTCAAAGAGTACGAGCAAGGGTAAAGGCATAGCTTCTCTATCCTTTTTCCGGATGTTGTGAGGGGTTGGTGCAAAACTTCTGGTATGCAGGAGAGAAGGACAAAAAAAAAGAGATCAAAGCTAACTTAGTATCTGAAGGTTCAGGGGCAAATTGGTGGTGCTTAAAATCTCAAAACCAACACAGCCACTCTAGTAGAGAACAGGAAGAACTTGGCATGGAAAGCCAATCAGTTTCATGTGGGACTGGCCGCCGGTCTTTGACGGACCCCCAACAGCTGTCAGAACACCAGGCTTCGCTAAAGGCGCAGGTTTGGTTTTGGTGTTGCCCCTCGTCTTATGACGTGACATCGTCGTGTGAGAGTGGCCAAGCAAATGCTGATTCTGATTGTTGGATCAAGTCGTGCCAAGACCTTGGCGTTTCTTGGCACGTCTGAGTCCCTAGAGTAGCATTTGATAATGGAACTAGTACACGTTACAGCATAAACACTATCGCTGGCGACTTCATTATGCTTGAGATCCAGTAATTCTACCCCCGCCAAGGCCTTGGCACTGGGCGCAGTAGCTGCCAAGATATTCCGCTCCGGACACTTGCCTTTGGGGAATCGCTTTTTCTTGGCTTTCTCTTTGCTTCTTGGCACTGGCTTGCGTCTCTGTATCCTTAAAGTCTTGGATAATTCCCTCCAGAAGCCCCTCGAGACCCGGAGACCCTTCTCCTTTTATTCCTCGTTCTGGCTATTGCTTTTTTTATTCCTCTTTTCGCCCCAATCCGATATCTTTGGATAAACCTTTCGCAACTACCCGCATCTCTTGTCTCCTAGAAGGAAACAAGTTACTGGCTCTACATAGAGCTCACGTGACTCACTACAAACTACGAAAACCCTATTCTCACACATATTCCCAGAGCTTTCTCTAGCTGGCCATCATGTCTTCTGGAAGACTTGACAACAATCCAATTGGCTCTTCGAGCCCTTCTGCTAAAAGCGACACTCCCAACCCCATCTCAGCCACAACTAGTCATACTTCGACTTCGAGTAGCAGTGAAGAGGTCTTGACTTGCAGATGGAATGCCTGCAACCAACAGTTTGCTACTCCAGAAATTCTTTACGACCATCTATGCGAACGCCATGTCGGTCGTAAAAGCACCAATAACCTCAACTTGACCTGCCAATGGAATACTTGCAGAACAACGACTGTGAAGCGTGACCATATCACCTCTCACATTCGTGTTCATGTGCCGCTGAAGCCTCACAAGTGCGACTTCTGTGGCAAAGCCTTCAAGCGCCCACAGGATCTCAAGAAACACGTAAAGGTATGAGGACCTTGTGGATTGGATAGTTGTGTTAATGCTAACATGGGCTCAGACGCACGCCGATGACAACGTCGCCCGCCAGGCCGACCAGTCGAGTCTAGGTCTCGGCGGCTATAGGTCTCAGAGCAAGCCTGGTAAGTTGATCTCTCATTACAATGCCGATGGTTCATCAACAAGTGGCCTAACTCTTTTCTTTTGTTACCCCAGTTGGAACCCCCTATTATGACCACAACTCTCATATGAGGGCCCCCCCAAGTCATTTCCCCCAGGCTGGCCACCCCAACTACTACGGCACTCCACAGCCGTCGACCCATTACGGTCTCTATTTTAGCCAACCTCCATTGGGCCGATCATATGAGATAGGACACAACACCGCTCCCGCATTTGACGACCGCAAGCGCCAAGCTGATGCCGCTGTAGACAGTTTCTTCGGAAACGTTAAACGCCGCCATGTTGAGCCCAGCTCTTATGCTCAAATTAGCCGGTCCTTGTTGCCTCTGCACGGCATGGTGTCAACCATGGGCAACGGATCTGACTACATGACCCAGCCTGCTCCTGGTGTTCAGTCTGTTAACCAGACAACTACCAACGGCCCTAGCCCTCTAGCCCAGACCTATTACCTTCCGGCTATGCCAAATGCTCGCACCCAAAAGGATCTGCTGCAAATTGATCAGATTTTGGAGCAGATGCAGAACACTGTCTATGAGAGCGCAAACCAGACGACCCAGGGTATCCATGTCCATAGCTCTCATCCTGACGCTCGTCACAGTCACTCCCCTCCGTCGATGAATCGTGGTTCCACTCATGGTGGCATGATGTCTCATGGCTACCACCACCCCGACCAAATGCACCACGCTCCTGGCCAGATGCATTCTCCCCTTACCTCTATTTCCACTGGTACCCCCGTGGCAACCCCACCCAGCGCCACTATGTCTTACACTTCGGGCCAGTCTCCTAGCCCGTCTGCCTCTGACATGTCTCCTCAGTCACGGCATAGCTCGACGGCTTCTGGTCTTTACCCTAGCTTGCCTGCCGTTAACTCTGTCATTCCTGGCCAGTCTGCTACCGCCACACTGGGTCCTATTCACGACAACAGCGAGCGTCGCCGCTACTCCTCTGGGCTTTTGCAGAGCGGAAAACACAGCGCTCGCCGTATGTCTATTGACTCGAACCATTCTGATGCTTCCGATACGGATAGTGAGACCCGGGAGCGCGAAGAGGTGTACGACCGCTGGCTCGAAGATATGCGAGTACTCGAAAAGCTCAGAACTTACGTCAAGCTTCGCCTGGATAGTCAAAACTTTGATGATGGCGAGTCTTCTCGTGTTGATTCTCCTGATCTCTCTGACCATACCGAGACGGAAGAGTCGGAACTGGTTACTTCTCGCCCCAGCACACCTCCTGTTCCTTTGTATCCAACTCTCAGCACAGCCTAAGAGTCCTGTTTACTATCTCTAACATCTTCTGCCAGATGATTTTGTAGTCCAAGTGGGGAATGTCTCTTAGCGACTTTTCCGGGTTTTCTGTGTTTCTTATGACTCTCATGTTTTCTGTTAAGTGTGGCCATTCATTTATGATTTAACTTGAAATCTGAATATAACATGACAATTCAATGCTCCACTCTCTCCTGACAATTAGCAAATGTATATACAAAAACGTCTTGGGCTTTTATCTGACATTACAAGCAGGCTCTTTACCTTTTACACGTTGTGTATAACGTCATGATGAAAAGACGCAGACATTCACACGCACATGCTCATTTATCACGAATTTGTGAGGTAAATCAATAAGTCCCTAAGCTTTAGACATAATAGTGCAGATCTAACAGGGAAACCTGAGAATTATTACCATCTATGGCTAAACCCTAGAATTTGAAACCCATAACGATGCAACGTTGAACAGAGGCTATGAGTTTTATATGTAACTCTTTTTCAAAGAGTGGATGTAGGGTGATTGACAGTGGACAAATTCTGTAGTCAAACAAACATTACAGCAAGGGCCGAGATTGGGTCAAGAGCAAGGTTCATCACTAATAATCGTTAAATGAACGACGTTTGAATTTGGACAATCAACATGGAGACGATGGGAATGCCGTCAAATCAAAAAAAAAAAAAAAAGGAATCAGGAGGCAAGTCCGAATGAAGCGGTTATGGTTCATATATATATGGCCGGTTATAAGACCTGGGTGAGAATGGGAGGATGGAAAGTAAAATGCAGTAACAGTCATGAAGGTCATACGGGTAGTTGAGAGTAAAAAGATAAAACTCGAGGCCGCAATGCGCCTTGCCAAGAAGAGCTCAGAAACACTTTGCCTGATGCAGGGCGGCGTGGCTTTGCCAATAGTAGAAAAAAAGGGAGAACAAAAAACAAGATATACCATTGACTAAATGGCAGTATTTGTTTTCATGACATGGTCTGGGTAAGGCTTTGACAAGATGTAAAGATGTAGGTAGGGTTGTTTTACCTAATAGTAATCTTTCTCAGCGTTCGTTTGCATCACTCAAGATGAATGTAGAAAAAAAGAGAGGGAAATGGAATGAGAAGCTACAAGTAGCAAGTAAAAAAAACAAAAACTTGGTAGAAACCTGACCAAGCCTGCATCTAACACCAAACGCCATGGCCATGATGCAATGCAAAGAAGATTAGGAGACGATTAAAAGACGGGAAAGGGGAGAGAAAGGGAAAGGGGATGGGGATTGATGGTAAAGAGCATCTCATACAGATCTCAGCTTCAAAAGAGCCTCAACGGCCTCACGCTCCTCGGCACCCGAGGCCGCCTCAAGAGCCCGGTAATCGACGTGAGACGATTGCGGTAGTCGGGCCATACCGCCGCCAAAACTGGCAGGGAATGCCCGCATTCCTGCCGCAGAGCCAAGATTGGGAGAGGCAGCATAGCCCATTCTAGAAGTAAATGAAGTACTGTAAGATTCAGCTCGCAGAGCAGCGGCTCCTACGGCTGCCCAATCTTCATCGTCGGTGACGTCATCCTCATCATCCATCATGTCATCTTCATCGGGTGCTTCAGAGCATGATGCAGAGCCGGATCCATCAAGCGACATTTTATCAGCCTCATGGTCCATGATGGACATGGTACGATCATCATGCGAGAAGACAATAGAGTCAGTGCCGTTACTAGACGTAAATGTCTTCCCTCGACGGCATGTGTTAAAGCCGCCTGCAATGGGAATTCCTTGGGATGCAGCATTGCCATGGGCACCCTTCATGGGGATAGGGGGTATTCTGGGAATGGCGTATTGCTGTCCACGACGTCGAGCATCCCAGCGACCCCATCCGACTTTTTCGTAAACAATCTCCTGGTGAGGGGTTGTTTCGTTGTAGTTCTCAAGAGCTGCGACAACAAGGCGCCTGGCCTTAGTAGGAGGGATAGCAGAAAAGCCTGGGACGGCCGTTGTCAAGTAGCCCATGATGTGGCGGATTGCAAGTGGGCCATGGTTCAGCAAAATTTCGGGTAAGTAGTGCTGAGAGAGCCTTAGAGCCGAAATATCACAGCTCGGGTCAATGGGAGACTCTGAGCCATCGTTGTTAATATTGTCAAGGAGGTCCAGATCGGAGTCAATGGGCTCTAAACGAGCGCGCTGCAGCTGAGCCTTTAGCCCATGTGGCTGCAGGCCAGGGGAAATAGAATTAGGAGGAGTGGGTAGAAGAGACTGAGTCGCCGCAGTCACAGTCAAAGGGACCTTCCGGGCCGCTACAGCAGTTAAGTTGTCGCAGCTGGACAAGTCTTGAGGGATATTGCGGCCAGCGCATGCCATCTTTGTCGTGGAGTGAGTCACGAGGGTTTCCGGGTCAACTTGATCAACGGAGAAATTCCGAAAAGAACGGTTGCTTGGTTATAGTTCGGGTCTGTTCCGGGCGGGATGTCTAGAAGGATACATGGTCAGCATATGTTGAGCGAAACGACAAGAGTTGGGCTCTAGAAAAGCCTGATCTCTAGTAGCAGTAGTGTCTTGAGCTGGATGAAAGTCAAGATGTGTGTGCACGTGTGCATGTGAGCAGTGTTGATGCGTTTGTGAAGGGGCGAACAAGCAGGTAGAGTGTGGATTTGACATAGGGCAAGGGAGCGGGACTTAAAAGGACGCATGTATTGTATGAGGCTAGACGTATTTAAGTAGCTGGGTAGTACAACGGCGTATATATGTAGCCTCGCACTAAGGATATCTTGAGTACATGAGAACAAAAGGTGATGGCTTATGGGTAGGTGGGGGGGCTTTTTTTGACTTTCCATGAAGAGGCCAATCCTGATAATGACGATGTTGATGTGTTGAGGTCATGCTTGCCCAAAAGGGTAACCAAACAAGCGCCAAAACAACAAAAGTGAAAGTGAAAGAAGTCAAGAGGCAAGTTGGACAAAGAAACAAGGCAGCAAAGCAGAATAGCGCAAGAAAGATAATGGCAAAAACTAACCTAATTTTCACAAACTTGACGTAATACCTTTCGCAAGATACGACAAGATGTGCGAGGAATATCAAGAAACCGGATAAACTTCAGCAGCAATAAAGAGCTAAAGAGTATATAAAGCAAAAGTTGAGGGCGAAAGATGAGCAGCGTGGAAGTCGCAAGATATCAAAGACTAGGGACGATGAAGTCTCCGGTGAGAGAGGGGAGGAAAAAAAGAAGCGGTTGTAAAGCTTGTGGTTATAAGAAGTTGCTTGGAGAGAAAAAAAAAAAAGAAGAGAAGAAAAAAAAGAAAGGAAGTAGAGAGGTTGAAAAGAAAAAAAAAGAAATGGCCAACACTAGAACAGGAGCCCAGGAAATACACAAAAAAGCCAAATCACATCAACCAACTTGTACCTAAAAGGACGCCAGGGCAGTTTCCTACTAAAGAACGCACAATTGAAATTAAACAAGCGTATGCATTCAAAGTACAGAAGGTACAAGTGACATCGGATGGCTGTATTCAGGACACAGTTGGTGTTTTATTTTGCTCTTCACAGAGACACAAGTATACAGATACGCCCAGCGAAGGAGAACAGGATCTCTTACTGCATTTCATCTACTCCTCGTCTATCCATTCTTGTGTCTTGCCCTTCGAATCTACTTGGCTTTCAGGTAGCTAGGAGACAGAAGTGCGCAAAGAACCAGATGCTGTTGTGAAGCCATCGAGCACCAAACAGGCAAGGCAAGCATGCACATACATACATGCACGGGTGTGTCCTGTCTGTTTGTTTGTGAGAAGCTGTTCTCGGTGGCTCTCAAGCCTGATGCCTGATAGATAACTGTCTGGGTAGGCTCGGCCAGTTCTTGCTGCAATGCCATAATCGAGAAGGTGGGAAACAGAAGAAGCAAGGTGCGTCTTGTGGTCACAAGCACACACAAATCACAAAGCTCGTCAGGGTAAAAGGAAGCTAAACACGTCACTAGGGGGGGGGGGTGTGCTTAGCAACACTAGAGAAGAAGAAAGCGAAGGAAACCAGGACAAGATTACTGGTGTTTCTTTTATCAACCAACTGCACTCTGTGGCGGCTACAGTAGCTGCCATTTGGCCATGGATTGGTATGAGATAGGGGGCTCCTTATCAAGGGCTTAGAGTCAGATCTCAATGCCTCCTAGTTGGGATATCAGCACAGGCTGTACGGGCTGTTTGTACCTTGCTTCACTACTTCCATGTGCCCCATGCACTGCATTGCCTGGACATACCTTTGCATGTACCTTCTTCGGTCATCCCCCTCAGCCATACTCAATACTGCTAGTCTATTCAGTACATTAGAGTAAACAGCTCGAGAAAACTAGCGGCTGCAGTCAATCCATATGAATAAACAACCAGCCCTGTTAGAATTTGTGATGAATAAAGGCCGGAAACACAAAGGCGAGCAGCCCAAAGGGATACTGGCAAAGGACAGAAGAAGATAGAGGTGACTGGCTCCCTTTGACGTGACAAACATGCAAAGGAAGAGCATGCTGTGCTTTCAGGCCAGGCAGGCCTGACCGCTATTGCTCCAAGGCTAGGCTGTGTGTGTGTGCACCATGTTCTCTTTTGACATCCATCCCCTGAAGCACCATCGACAGTCCAGCTAGGCCAACCTTGATGCCCTTCGCTAGCACAGAGATGGAGCTAAATAGGGGCTCGCTATCCTTAATGGCCCCAGCAGGTAATACAAACCCCGCCATTGATTTAGGCCCGAAGATGCTTGGTAGCATGGCGCCTTTGAAACTCCCTGGAAATCGCTGTGCTCTGTGGTAGACGACACCCTCAATGTGTGCACCCCCATACTAGAAGCCTGCGCTGCAAAATCTCCGCCCAGCAGTGCTGTTGGAGTTTCATGGGCACGCCTCTAGCAGTGGAACGAGAAAGAAATCGCATTAGGAGGTGTTTGCTTCTGTCAAGTTCGTAGTTTGATTTTACCCTTAGAAATGCTGCAGCCTGTGAGAGAAGAGACTAGATGTTATCAGCAGCTGCAAGGAGAAGCACATGGACTGAGTGAGTGCACGCATGCGTATGCTCAAGAGTAAACACTGACTACTATGCACAGGAAGCGCGGTACGGGCACGGGTGCTTTTTCTTTGGCGCCATTGACTATTTATTTTCTGCCTTGTTCTGTACATGGACGACATGATGGAGAACCAAATGACACGACATGGCATGATGTAATTGAGGTTTTTACAGCTCTGTCCCAAGATTTAGAAAGGGTTAGATGCCTCATTCTTGCTCTGCCAACCTATCCCCACCCACTCTCAAGCGGGTCCAGGCTGGGTTTACTTTTCGGATTTTCCCTGTGGGCTGCATTTTGTGTGCCATTTGCCCTTGCCCTCTTACACGCACCCGGTCACCCGCATTTCCATATCCACTCTCCAACTAGACGATGTGCTATTATCGTTTATGTAGATATTTCAGCCACCCACTTGTGCAGCTGTATCCTGTGTCTACATGGATTCTGTCCATGCCAGAGTTGTGTGTCGGCCTGGATGCCTGGTGTCTGATTCAACCAAAAAAAAAGTAGCTCAAAAGTCCAAAGTCCGAGCTCTCTTTACCTGTCTCGATGTTTCCTGCGATCCCGTGGCTGTGCCACTCACCACGTGCAGCTTGCTTGGAAACCAAGCCCGCATCTAGTGCTTACCCACTGTCTTTGCCCTCTGCTTTCATGCCAACCGTATAACATGGCATGGGCTTGTAAGTCAGGGTACTATGCCCGGCGAAAGCACGCCAGCCGCATGATGCTGAAGAGACCCGGCTTGGCTGACCATCGCTCATTTATCCCTATTCCGTGGCTACACATCGCGCTGTTCAATGTGCACCCTGATGAGTGCTACAAATGCCTTTGGCACGGTGTTGAAACCACCCAGCACTAAACAACCTAGCCTGCGCTCTAGCCTAGTCCAATCACAGGCCCTATCCGCAACCTGTGCGCGCTATAATCGGCCTCGATTTTGCGACCCTTTTTCATTCGTGCGACCCCTCCCTCCTCCTTACTATGATCCTGACTGTGATATTGCCTCTCGCAACTTGAGACTCGTGCGTCAGTAGCCTTGGGTCGATTGTATTTGCTGTATTCCCGCCACGTTCCGACAAACTTAATGGTGAGTCGAAAAGTGCTTTGCGCTAAACGACACTACTGTTTGCCTTTCTCTTCCGTTTCTAGGACTAGACCTACACAGGGAGTAGTCCACGGTGCGAAATATGGACATGCTATGCAGTATCAAAGCACAAGTCAGACAAACCCCCCTAATGGCCCAGCAAACATCAGAGACAAACTGACGGGAACTCGTTCGTCTGTCTGCCAATGTGTAGGCCGCCATCAATAACATAAAACATGCGATTTGTATGGTGTTTGCAGAACAATGCAACGAGTCTTGACTGCAAAGCACACTAGCTATCTTCTGCTTCGCACACAGTGCACACAAAGCTATTAGTTATTGAGGCCTGGGTCTTCTTTTTACCTATCTTATCAAGCAGTGGCAGCAGCAGCAGCTTCTATTCCTCTGCTGCTAATTCCCTTGGTCACACCCTCTTCCTCCAACACTCATTACTAAGAATCCATCGGGGCAGTAAAACCTACCAAGAGAACTAAATTAACCCGCCCGCACCTGGTGTGGTAATTTGACTTTCCCTTCGGGGCTGAGGAAGGGGACATGTCCTTTTCTATGTTGCTTCCTACCCTTCCTTCGGCTACTACAAACTCAGGCGCGGCTTGGGCAGGTAAAGGAAGTGCTATCTGAATCGAATGTTTTTGCGAGCGTATCAAGCTGGATGAAGTTTGGGGATTGTGCATTCTAGGCATCATTTTCTTATCGGCCGCTCTGTTTGCCTTATTGTAACCACTTGCGTTGGGTTTGTACCCTGATGTCGTATGTCTGAGCTTGTCGATCTTTGTATTGACATGGTAAGGCCAGGCACTCCATCAGGGTGGTTACGTTATTGCAGCATGTACTGCGTCATGTGTGCTTGGCCGTATTGTCATACCCTTTTATCCAGCCAACCGCCTGGGGTTAATAGGAAGATGGAAACTAATTCCACACCAAGACATGGCCAATATGCCTCGCTCTTTTAATCTTTTGGGGGTCAAGATTCGCTCCTCGTTCTCATGGTGTGACTCATCTTCGTTAGATAAGTAGAAACAAGAATCCATGTTGCCATATTAAAGTGCTATGCTTATCTTAGGGCTACCATGAGTTCCTGGGGGATAAGGAGGAGGGGGTTGAGTTCCCCATTCACCCCGCACCCATAGTGACAAACTGCCAAGCACTAAGAGCTATAACTATATTAGTGGCAATGGGAGAATAGTTGGGATTAACGTGTGTCTTACCCATAATCGGCCAGGTCGGTCTAGTGATGCAACTCAACCTGGTCTGTACCGATTGCTTGCTCTTTATACAAAAATATATTCACGACAGGCCTAACATGAATGCACTGTTAGCAAAAATTCAGAAAGTATTCCTAAGACTTGGCTGAGTAGTCTGTAATTGTGTAATGGCTGCTCGTGTACGTACCGTTTTCAAGGTTTCCACCTGGTCCCTTGACTCTAGATACAGCTGGTGGTATTGCCGAATTTGCTGGTCAAGCATTGCTTGTTTGGATATTTTTCCCGCGCAAATGTCCTTCATTTGCAACTCCATTTCCTTGCGCAGGAATGGCTTTCCTAAACTGGTTTCAAACTCCATCCGATCAAAGCCTTGAATAAGAGCAACGCCGAGACTGGTAGGTATGAAGTATTTGGTTCCACCAGCTGAAGCTCGACCTGGACCCGAGACTCGTCCGCCTCTGCCTCCACGACTCCCCCTCCCCCTTGCACCCCTTGTAGAGCTAGAATTCTTGCCAGGGCCGTCAATGAGAGCTACATACTCGCGGGTCTGTATTTTCTCAATGTGCTCGGCCATGGTAGCGTCAGTCCCTACGCCATTTGCATCCATTAGGGCAATCAGATCTGCTTCTGTGAGGTAGTTCGGAGCTGAAGTCTTGCCATCCGTCATCATGGCTTCCGTTGGTTGGAACTTCTCTCCAACTGTGAAGCGTGGCAACTGCGTAGAACTTGTCCAATTCTCATAAGTATACACATCTAGATAGTTCTTTTCGTGCACAATAAGCCCATGTGCCGTAAAGACCTCATCACCGTAGGCCATCTCAACGTCAGTAGCCATACCCTTGGCATCTTCAGAGCAACAGGCTAGGAACCGGCGAACAATGTACTCGTACAGCCGGGCCTCTTCGGGCTTTAGAGCTTTGGATGAAACGTATATGACTGGGTGGATCGGAGGATGGGCCTTGTCATCATTCTTACCCTGCCGGGGCTGGTCAAAACGCCCATCTAGCAAGCTGCCAGCATATGCTCCCCAAGTTGCATCCTGAGATTGGTTGCGAATCAAAGACTTGAGATCCATGCCCTTGTCGAACCGGTCTGTTTCGGTTCTGGGATAACTGATAAACCCCCGGTTGTAGAGACTCTCAGCTATGGTCATGGCCTCTTGACCTGTCATACGCAGCATCCGAGTCGCGGCTTTCTGCATCTCTACGGTTGTAAGGGGCAGAGGCTTAAACTTCCTTGTTGGCTTTTCTTGCACTTTTGTGATCGTGGCAAGCTTGGCCTTTAGACATCTCTCAAACAAGATTAAAGTTGGGAGTCTCTCGAAGAGCCTTACTCGAGCCCAGCTGAAGTTGACGTTGATGTTGTCCTTCTTGTGCGTGACTTTGATCGACCAGTAGGGTTCCGGGACGAAGTTCTTGACACGGAAATATCGATCAACGACAAACCCGAGGGTTGGGAATTGACAAGATCCTAGGATTCAAGCTGAAGAGTCAGGAGCATGGTCCGAAATTGTCTAGGAATGTGGCATTTCTTACCGTAGCTGATCATCCTATCTTTCAAGTCACCACCCAATGGCTTGAGGGTATTGGTGAGGAAGCGTGTGAAAGCATATCCTGTGCGCAGGTCAAGTTCCATCCGAGCATCGACAGCTTCAATTTGTCGTCTATCAAGGGGCATGAGCCTTCTCAAAGGAGCTGCTGCTAGTATGTGGCTGTCATTGGTTGTAAGTAATAAGAGCATGGCGAGTGACGACAGCCGTAGGCACTTGGTGGGCTTTTGTGATTTCGAGTCCACGAATTGCTAAACTTACGCTCTTTCGATGTTGCTGAAACGTGCTCGCTTCACTTCGATTCGGGGGTTTCCTTGAGAAGCGATGCTTTCGATCTCCCCACCAATGTGCTCGCCCTCGCGATCACAATCTGTCCAAATGACTAGCGCTTGGCAGTACTTTGCCTGGTCCTTGATGTTTTTGGCAACACCCTTCTTGTCCTAAACAGCTGTTAAGCGGACGAACATTTATGCTGCCGGGAAGGATACATGTTGATGATCAGATAGAGGTATGTATTACGTACACTGCTGACGCTTTTGGTGATGGGTGCCGAGAATAGCGAGTCTGGAGGGGGGAAGTTCCATGATTTGAACTCTCCGGTAAATTGCTGGTCTATCATATGGCCAGCAACACATGTCATGGTGACAGAGCAGTTTCCCCAGGGGAGGCCAAAGTCGTAGTCAAAGACATAGTTTTTGACCCAGCCAACAGGGGAGGATTTCTAGTTGAGGGACAGGCGAGTTAGCTAAAGCGGCCTATCGTGCTATGTTCTGTTGAGCCGTGTCAACGTACTACTTCGAAGCGACCGCCAGATAGGTGGCCAGCTACAGCTTTGGCGATGGAGGGTTTCTCGGCGACACAGAGGACTCTCATCATATAAGTAAAAAGAAATGAAGTGGACGAACAAGGGCAGCATGAGAACCAAGATGAGCGGTATCTTTTTTCCCCCTTTTCTATTGCTTCTATTGCTTCTATTTCTTTCGTTTTCTTTTTACCCTTTTTTTTTTTTTCGAGCTCTCTAGAGTAACGGTTAGCTCCCTCATTGCTGGCTATTTCAGCTTCAGGATCAGGATGCCACAACCTCTCTTCATCCCCCATGTATGACTAATAACAAGTGGGGATAAATTCTCAATTAGGAAGGAGGCAACCCTGAACTAGGAGCAGCTGGGCCAGAGCTTCATTCATCATCATGGCTTATGCTGTTGGAGATCCTAACATACAGGCCTCTCTTTTACTTTGGACCAGTATCACACCCGTACTACAACAAATACATTCGTCGAGCAACAGCCCGCGTCAACGCCAAAATGGCACTTCCAGAAATCGCGTCTATTCAAGACTGTGCCAACTTCTCGTTAGTCGTTGAGCCATTCCTGCCTCAGCTTCGCGATTTGCCATCCAAGCTTCTCGATACTGTGATCGCCGGTGATGAGGCTGGCGGCACGATTCTTTATCGGCTACAAGATCTTTATAATCAAACCAATCCATTAGTTAGCGGCTTTGCAGCGTCGCTTCTGTTTGCAGTTGGCTTTTTGGTCGTCTCCGAGCTCAACCAGAACTTTTCCCAGGTCGATCGCTTATGGAGCATTCTTCCTAATCTTTACGTGATGAACTTCGCTGTCTGGGCTAGAGCGAATGGGATTCCGCATGAGCGCATTGATCTAGCAACGCTTGCAACGACTTTTTGGAGTGTACGTGACGATAGAATACGAGGTGTTCCTATGTCGTGGCTTTTGCTAACAAATTTCCATTTCTCTGTTGTCTGCAAAGATTCGGCTAACGTTCAACTACTGGCGTAAAGGCGGTTACAAGCGTGGATCCGAAGATTATCGCTGGTATGTCATTATCCCCCCCGGGACCGATTTCACTCTTAGTCCTTTTGTTCAGTTGCTAATCCCATAGTGTAGGGATGTCGTTCGCGGATATTTACCGCGCGCCGCTTTCTTTGTACTCAATATTACTTTCATCAGTTGTATCCAGAGCATCCTTTTGTTCCTGTTCTCGGGCGTTCCTGCATACCTGATCTTTTTGGCAGGAAAGATAGATGTCTATATTCACGGAGGCGATCTAGCATACTTCATTATTTGTCTTGCGCTTGTGGGCTTAGAATATATAGCCGATGGGCAGCAATGGAGTAAGTGTAGCCCTTGTGTCATGTGCGCAACTCTCAAAGGTTGACACGATCGCATTGATGCTGACTGACGCGATAAATGGTAGATTACCACCAAGCTAAAATTAGCTACCAAGCTACTGCCAAAGTACCCAAGGGATACACACAAGAAGAGCTTGAACGCGGCTTCATCACTCGTGGGCTTTGGAAATATGTCCGGCATCCCAACTTTGTTGGTGAGCAGCTTTTTTGGTACACACTATACCAGTGGTCTTGCATGGCAACGCAAGACCGCGCTTGGTGGGCCTTCACAGGCTCGTGCCTGTTGATCTTGTTGTTTCAAGCTTCAACTGCCCTCACTGAGACCATCACTTCCTCAAAGTACTCCGAGTACAAGGTTTATCAAAACCAAGTTGGCATGTTTTTCCCGCTGTCAGCCGCAGGGTTCAACGCTCATCGGCCTAGAGGCCCGGAAAATACCCAGACTGGCCATCTAGCCAAGCGCATGCTCGAAAGGGAAGCAAAGAAGCAAGAGTAATGCTGGTAGAGGCTATTTATAGGGATGAGGCATATGGTAGATGTTAGTGAAAGCTACCATGCGCGATAAGAGTGTTGCACGCGCGCGCGTGTGTCAAAGTGTAGTGAAAGCTTTGGCCAGATATCACTAGTGATCTTTTGTCTGTCATAGCAGGCGGCGGTATTTTATATTCTTTACTAAAGCCTGCAGTATACGGCGCCCTTGAGCTTGAGCTTGAATTTATTTGACATCTACAGGATAGCGCCTTTGAAGATAGAACGCTTGATATTTTAGTTGCCAGTAATCATGCTTATTTAAGTTGTTATCACGGTTATTAGACTCATGATGAGCAAGTCGTTGAAATCAGGGCTCATGTATCCGCTCTTGATGCGACCATTGGCCAAGCTTTCCGGACCGTCTGTAGAGGCAACGCAGGCTTGATACTTGGTCGATGCAAGGTAGCAACGTAGATGAAGAGACTCAAGTAGCTAGAGCAGCAAAGGGACAGCAAAACGTACTGTCCCTGTGACTACTATAAGCATCAGCCTTTGGTCGACTATCCCTATAGCCGGGTGGGAAGGCCATTGCCGAGAAAACACCCATGCGAAGTTGGCTTTTCCATATATCTTGGGAAAGTAGTAGAGCGTCTACCATGATGATCTCGTCAAGTAAGCTCTAAAGAAAGTCCCGGATAGTAATAGGTTCAGGATATGCCTCTAGTGCAGCATAACCAAGCACAAAGTCTTGAAACGAAGTCGCTGCTCTAACACTGACCTTTCACTAGTCAAGAAACCTACTAAACTTTTCAAGAATGTCGGAAAAGACAACGGTTTGGGCATACTTTGATGATGTAGATATACGTGATGGTGGTACGGTGTCGGGATAATGTGTTCATTTGCAGCACTCAATAGACTTAGGGTAGGAAGAAATTCGATGAGCCTATCATAAACACATTACCGGATGCGAGCAAATAATCTGATTTTCGGTGGTAGTAGTGCATCTATGAAACGCAAACACGATGTCACTTTACTAAAAAGCTTGCTTGGTCCGGCTTAGTAACATTCCTCGCGGCGGGTTTCACGCAATACCCGGCCTATGTATTGATTATCCAAAGTATCAAGCTATATCTCACGATTATATTGGACAGTCGCCTGGGCTGTGCTAGTTCCTGTGCTTCCACTACCACATGAATTCACACGAGGTCAGCGAAACACATCCAGTAAGCCTGTTTCCAGAGAACTGGCAAGTTAGCTCCTGCAAGACAGGATGTCCTCGCAAAACCGATAAATTTCTGTGAACGCAGCCAATATATCTATCCGGCTCATCGTATTGGTACCTCTCGTTGGCAAGGCGAATCCCGATCAAACCGCCAGGCTAAGTCCCCAACTAGCATTTATCCCCAGCGACCGCCGCTTTCCACCAGGCGCCACTCACTTGCTGGCAGCCAACAAATCGCTTAATTTGTTGGCATAGAAAGCAGGAACAGCAACAGCATCCTTCGCTTCAAAGTCGGCTTTCTGATTCACGCCGGTTAGTACCATGAGGGTGCCACCTAGCTTTCCGTCAACGCCAAACTTGATGTCAGTATTCAAACGGTCACCAACCATGCAAGTTCGTGCGCGGTCCAGCTGGAACTTGCCCTCAATAGCATCCATAATAGCCTGGCCGGGCTTTCCTAGAGCCAAAGGCGTCTCGCCAGTCATGTGGACAAGGGGGATGGAGCATGCCCCGGCACCAGGGAAGAAGGTGTGATGAGAAGGCAGGGTACTGTCAATGTTAGTCGCAAGGAACTTGGCGCCACTTCGGATGTAGTGGAAGGCCATAGATAGCTTTAGGTAGTTGATCTTGCGGTCCAATCCCACCAAAACAACGCCCACTTCAGGGTCGAGGGCTGTTTTGTCGGCCATAGCTTGGTAATCCTCAGGTTCAATATTGCGGTTGTATGTGTCAGCAGGGCCACCGACGACTGTTAAGCCCTCGGACTCGAGCTCTTCCTTCATGCCACTTTCACCAATGGCAAAGACTTTGCGCTTCCTTTCAGGGAGTTGCAAGATACGGTTGATATAAATGGAAGCTGCGTATGACGAGCAGAAGATCTCGTCCAATTCACACTGGATGCCCATATTAGTGAGCTTTTTTTGGTAGTCATTGCGAGACTTGGTCGAATTGTTTGTCACAAAAACAATCTTCTTGCCTGTGCAGTTGTTAGTCCATGGCGAAAATAGGTTGATATGAGGAGAGAGGAAGGGCTAACCCTTTGCTTTTAGCATGTTGAGTGTCTCAGGAATGTTCTCGTACACTGAGTCACCGGACCAGAGGACGCCTGAAAAGCTGCATTAGAGTTTGAGGCTCATTTTCGCACAAAGTGGTATTAAATGCATATATCAGGCCAGATTCCTAGACTTGCCATCACAGTCAAAGAGAAAGGTCTGGAGAGAAAGGTAACCATTAGCTGTTAATCTCTCACAGTATACATACACACCAACACAGCCTCAGCCATCGCCATGGGGTGTAGCTTACATCAAAGCCCTCCAGGAACTTGTCGATGGCAGCAGGGTTGCCCGAAATAAACTGTGGCTGCGACATGGCAAATATGCAGTTATATAGAGACGAGTAGTAAGATGTGGTGTTTCTGTGGTGTGGTTTTGCTTTCCGAGCGTGTGGTTTGAGATGACATTGAACCCTGGACTATCTAGTTGGGCTTAAACAGAGCCTCATTAATTTTATGCATGTAATATGCATTATATACGAATCCACGCTATAACTATTTAAAGTGGGTCCAAAGACTGGACATAGTAGTAGTAGAGCAAGGGCGAAATAAAAGAAAATACAAGGTAAAAAAAAGCAATCACGTTGTTAGTAGGGCAGGATATTGATTTGCATGTGAGTGTGATTCAGAGTGAAATATACGTGTACGACTCGACTACAGAGTATAGCCACTGCATGAAGCTAGAGATCCCGAGGTCTCCAGGCCACCTAGTCATGAGACAAACTGCAAAGTACTGAGCTTCGATTTCTATCGCTTGTGCAAGCACACATATAAGCATATATTTAGCTAGGTGATGATATTCTTGTATACCATATTGCACTTACTAGCAACACTCACCGAGGACGACACTAGACAGACAGGCCGCTACCCTGTACTAACGCACAGCAACAAATCCTGCAGAAACCATCGCAAGGAGGATGGGAATAGGAGTTAGGTGTCCATAGGGGCGCCCGGTTGAGTGTTACGGTTGAGAGTCTCTGCCTGGGACTTGATAAAAATTTCATTTAACATTACATGGGGGGCATGGGGGTTGAGATAAGGCTGTCAATACGACCGGCGAAAACAACAGTTTCTCTGTTGAGCCTCAGGTTTTGTCTCATTTGCCAATTTCGAAACGAGCCATCTTTGGACGAATGGGCAACGGCGTGTATGCTCAGTATCGAGAGTGGAACTAGTAGCTGTTCTTCGTTTCACTCGGTCTTGTTGAGATGCAGATCTGGAAGAACGTCATTGAGCAGGGAGTTTGTGTATTTTATCTGTATATAGATACTTATGTCCATGTACCGACTGCTGTAGCGAATCCACAGCCAATGTAACTGTGGTTGCATCCTCTGGCACAAACTAAAACAACACACCTCGAAATTTTGGTAGTTGCGTAGTGGAAGAAAACACAGGCAAGCCCGTCGCCGCTCTTCACTGCTTGGGCAGACCAAGCCTCGAAAGTGCTTACTATTTCCATGCCCCTTTAGTTGCATTCATAGACCGTCTCGGTGGTTCCTGAAACCCGCGATTCCTTCATCATGTGGCAAAAGCTTTCCTTGATTGGTACAAAACATTAACATGCCACTAGATGATTCTTTGGATATATTCAGTTCAGCAAAGCGTGTGTAGTATTGGCTTGATTTGTGGCCTTGAGGGGGGGGGGGGGTGCAGATTCACCAAAGGCCTCCTCCATTTTCAACGCATGTAAGTAAATAAAAGGACAAAAAGGGAAAAAAAAAAAAAGGGTAGCATCGCTCCCATGTTCACGTGTTTGAGAACCTCTGCGGCCGCCCAAATCTACCAATCTCTCTCGTTTTTTACTATCTTTCTGGATCCATGCACAAATAAATATTTTTTTTCACTCATTTCATTTATCTTATCTCCCCAAGAACCCCTTCACATAAATTAGCTCCTTCCTCCTCATTTCTTCACTAGCCAGCTTGTTCTGTGAACTCATTCGCAACATTCCTCACATTTACCACAATCCACACGCCAATCTTACCGTTCTTATTGCTATCAATCTTCTGTTCATCTTACCTGTTGACTGTTTGATACCATGGACCGCTCGTCGACCAACACTCCTACACCCTCTGAGGCTTCTTCTACAACGGGCCACCGCTCCGAGACCCCATCACTATTCCATCCTCAGGTCAACTCGGCTGGAAACCCTCTGCCTCCTCTGTGCCGTGAATACCCTCTCCCCAAGGAACCCGTTGATGTTGCCGAGGCACTTGCCCGCCCCCCGCTAAGGTGGACCATCAAGGGGACCATGGCTGCTGGCGAACACCGCCAGATCCGCGTCAAGACAGACGAAGAGAAGGCCCAGGAGTTTGCGCAGGCCAAAGCCGACCTCGTAAAGGCCAGTGCGTCACTGAAGAACCTGCCAAACATCGATCGCAGGAGTCCTAGCTCTTGAAAGATGCACCCAAGCGCCCAGTACCCAACACGGGCTGCTGGCGAGTCAGACGGGGGTAATGCCATCATGATGCTTGGTCCACATTCTCAGCGAGCTTGTCATCGCTTCATTCGGCAAACCAAGCCTTTTTTTTGCGTAGCGACTTCTTTGCTTTCATGCTCTTTTTCTTTGCTTGGTTCAATTACCCTCCACATTGCATTGTTTGGTTAAGCAGTGTGTGCTTTTACTTTTTTTTTCTTTTTTTCTTTTTTATTGCTGTTCTTGGTCTTGATTTATACTTGCTATAGGCTGTCATCTACTACTCGAGGGATGAACGGGCTATTTTGCCTCTCATGCATTGTGCGACATTGCATTTGAATATCTTCCATTGTACGGATGGAAGAGAGACAGACATTTGAGTGTCAGAAAGATGGTTGGTCGCGTAACTGCGTCGGCCTTTGTATAGGAAGGATGCTATTATAGTTTTGGATGTTAAATGGGATACATTAGAGACAATCTATCGTTTTGGAGAGTTAGATTTTGGTTGGAGATATTAGATACTACGTCATAGTTGGTTGAATGAACGAATCGCTCTGCAAAAGGAGCAGTATACTGTCTGGGTTACCATTCGGGAAAAGGAGATCAAAGACGTTGGTTGGAATGATATTCTAGTATTAGCAGGCAGGAAAACCAAACTGTGCTTAGCAAAGATAAATACAAATGTATATATATCTAACCCACATAAGGCCGCCCAAACATCATATATGTACATGACAACGCGAAGAGACTACAAAAGTAAGCCAGGAGCCAGCCAGCCAGTCTTAGACTACCGTAGCATCCACACCACGAACCCGCCACCACCTAAGCAGGTAATATTTTGTAAACAAGACAAAACAAAACTCCACGATTAATACGCACGATGCGATATATACACAAACAACAAGCCAAAATTTCTCACTGCCTACTTTTCATAGGGCTGTTGCTTCTCAGGCCCTGAAAAGTCGCTGGTCTTAGCCGCTCCTCCGTCAAGAGCTCCTTCAGTAACAGCTGGCGGCTCAGACCGCCAGAAATCCTTTTTGCCGTGAATCAGGCGGTTGAACCATGGAGGGAGAATGCCGCCAGGGATTCTCCAGGTCCACGGCTCCTTCATGTTTTTGTTGGGCGGTACAATACGGCCACCAGAGGCGAGCTCAATAAGCCACACTAACGTGTTGATGCAAATGTAAGAGCACACGCCAGCAATCAGGCCATATGCAATAGAGTAAGTGAAAGGCATAATGGCCAAGCACAAAAATGCAGGAACCGCATCACCAATATACTCCCAGTTGATAGCCACAACCTCCTTCGCCATCATGGAGCCAACAAGCACCAAGACAGAGCCAGTGGCCCATGTCGGGATCGACGCAAAAATGGGAGCAAAGAAAATGGAAATAAAAAAGCAAATGCCGGTGCACAAGGAAGTCAGACCAGTTTTTCCACCTTCGCTGATACCAGCACCTGACTCGACAAAGGCAGTCACAGGAGGAGTGCCGAAAAGAGCGCCAATAGAAATAGTGATAGAATCAACAGTGTAGGCCATAGCAGAGCCCTCGAAATCTTGAGTGACGGGGTCGATTAGGTTGGCAAAACGGGCCATCGAGTACAAGGTGCCGGTGCAGTCGAGAATATCGACATACAGGAAGGTGATGATAGCAAGACCAAACTGGTTTCCATAGCCGGAAATATCCCACTCCTGGACGTTCAGAGTGTGCTTGATCTTGTGGAAATCGACGACTTTCTTGAAAAAGTCAAAGTTGTCGTTTCCAACAGTGGTATAAGGAAAGTTGGTAACTTCCGTGTTGCGAGGCCAGGAGATGATGGATACCAGAATGATACCAAAGATGATGGCGCCCTTGACACGGTATAGGAGCAGCATTGTTGATAGGATGCCTCCGCAGAAGATACCAACCCACATCTTGGGCGAGCGCATCTTTTTGGATGTGGGGCAAAGACCATCAACCATGTCCTCCTGCCGACAGCCAGCCAGTTCAGTGGGTGTAGAGGTAGCACCAACAACAATGCCCAGACCCTCCGAATAGGTGAGGCCGATGAGAGTCAAGAACAAGCCAATACCGACACTCGTGGCGAGTTTGATGGAGCGGGGAATAGCGCGGGCAAGCCATTGGCGCATGCCGAGCATGGTCAGGCCCAGGAAAATCCAGCCTTCAATGAAGATGGCAGTCAAGGCGACTTGGTACGGGACCTTTCCAGACCCATGAAATCCAACAACAGTGTAAGCAAAGTAGGCGTTGAGACCTAGGGACGAAGCAAGTTAGGCATTGTAGTCTCCATGAGCACGAGCAAAAACGAGGGCTACGGCTTACCCATTCCTGGTGCAATACCAACGGGCATGTTGGCAAGCAGGCCAATGAAGAAAGTGCCTAATGCCGAGATCGCAGCGGTGGCAGTGACCATGTCACGCTTGATTTCAGACACGCAGAGCATGTACGCATCCGAGGGGGCGGTAACGCAGTCGTCTACATCACAAACACAAGTGCCGCCAGAGTCGGCAACGATGGAAGAATTGACAGCGATGATGTAAGCCATGGCAAAGAAGGTAGCAAGACCAGCACGCATCTCGGTCAGGAAGTAGGAGCCCTTGCGCTCTTTAGGCTAGAAAGACCGCGGGGAAATACGCATGTTAGCAGACGTTGAGCTTGGGTTTTCATGAGAAGATATAGCGACGATCGTGGATGTATAATTGGGCAAAGAAACCGACATGGTTCTGTTTGGTGGGCGGTGGCTTGGGAGGGGGGGGGGGGGTGGTTGTCAATCTGCTCGTCATTGACGTTGACAAGTAGGCACGTGAGAAAGAGAGAAAAGAGAAAACAACCAGAAACGAGCAACGAACGACAAGACACCAAAAGCGGTCGATACAGGGATGGAGTAGGACAACGTGCTGCGAGAGTCGGGTGGACATGAAGAGAATCTAGCATAAAATCGAAGGAACAGGGACGTAGACTTACATGACCAGAGCCATCTAGGCGGAACCAGTAGCCCACCTTGCTCCGGGCGACCGCCTCATTGATGCCATGGAGGAAAGTGAGCTGCATCGTAAGGAAGCAAAGCGAAAGAAGGGGTGAGAAAAAAGGGTTCTGGCTCTTGATTAATGACGCCTTCTCGATCAGATGAGAGCCAGACTCACACAACGGAAGGAGAAGGCAGTGGGGGAGGAATGAGGAGGGGAAAGAGGAGAAGCAAGCAAGAAGAAGAAGACGACGACGATGACGCGATGACGACGATGACGACGAAGAAGACGAGCAAGAAGGCGCAGGAGAAACGAAAAGGAAAGAAGAAGAAGAAAGGGAATAGAAGAAGAGAAGATGAAAGGAGTAAAAGGCCGCGGGCAAAAAGACGACGATGGTGGGAAGAACCTGTAATAATAAACGATGGTGCGATGGTGGCCAAGGGCTTGACTTTTTTCGTTTTCGTTCCCTTCTTTTTTTCGGGGTGCTGACAGATCGGGAAAGAACAAGACGATAGATAACACGCCTATTCGTGGCTGGCCCTAAACCAAGAGATTAAAAAGAAAAGAAAATCAGGCTCCCTCCAGCCTATCGACGGAAAGAGAGATAGCAAGGATGTCTTCTAGGTCGGAGTAGTTTCCTGAGTTGTAGCCGCAAGTCCACACAGCGTCGTAGGCCGTTTGCTGGTCCTTGGCTCCTTCTCTGGCGCTGTAGTAACTGCTCGAGAGAAGACGGGTAACTTCCTTTAGAAAGGCTGCCCAGCTTCCTTCCTTCCTGGCCTGGCTAGTTTTTCTCGAGATAAGCAACTGGCGGATCCTGCTCCTGCCTTTTTCTCTTACTTCCTTCCCAGGCTTATCTTGACTAAGAATTTCGGATGGGTAAGAAATTAAAGAATAAAAAAAGACCGCAAAAAAACAACAGCTTCGGGGTTTGTTTGCCTCTGGTAGCGCCCCGCGAAACTCAATCTCAATCTTGTCAAGGCTGCGTTCGATCTGCGCAAGCAAACAAGTGAATTGGTGGACCCAACGCCGAGTCAGGCTGTCTTGTGTGGGTGGACTCGGGCTCTTTCCTGTCCTGTGTGGCGCGTGTTAGTTGACGACTCGGGGCTTGAGAGCAAAACAGTACAGCATGCTCTGCGAGGAAGAGATGAAGGTCTTGAATATAAAAAGAACTGTGGCCAGAGCAAAAAAGCAAAAACCTCTCCAGAGCCGGGCGAGGAGGGCGGCAATGGCATATATCACTTCAGATATGTGTCCCGCTATATGGTTACATCGGCTTGGGCATGGCTTCACAGCTCCCCAGATGATTTTTTTCTGCTTTCTCCCCCTCTTTCAGTGCACAGCTTGTTTCCCATCTTACGTCAGCTTCTTATTTCCCAAGTACCCCCAATCGCACACACCGACTTGTTCTGTGCATCTGTGGAAACCCGTTGTCTTGTCCTCTGGCTAGACAAGAACGCCCTCAACGTCTAAAAAGAGAGGCAGCCCCCTCCCCTGCCATATCAGTCTCAAGGGGCGGACTAGATGACGCGATCCTAAAAGCAAAAGAAAAAACAAGGTTATCTATAGCCATGTCCATCCATGCATGCCAGCCATAATTAATGTAATCAATCCGGACAACACTAGCTATGGCTCAACTTATCGTGGTGCCCTGAGAAAGGGTGAAGGGCGTTTTACCCTATCCGCTATTGGCTGCGACCTTGATATCAGGAGAAAAGAGCGCTTGCCTGACCTGACTGAACTGATGGCGTTCCCCCTCCCCGCCTGGTCGTTGCTGTACTACATTGGACAGGCATACATTGGTTGCTTTTATCTCTATTATTTTCTTGGCCAATCTGAGCCTGCGACCGCAATGTGCTTGGTCAGCTCTACTGTCCCTCGTTCCTCAACTTTTATACGCAACTATCCGTCCAACTGCACAGCATATTCTTCATGTCTCTAGCTTTTTCTGTCTTTTTGTCCCTGCTTTTCTTGCTGCCTCCGTTCGGTCCGGCCTTCCAAACTGCACTGTACATGTTTAGAAGCAGAAGCAGAAACAAAAACAGCCCCAAACCCATTACCGCTCACCGTCGCAAAGAAGCCGCCAAGGGAACATTGTCTAAGCCTGTCTTTTAGTCATTCAGGCATCTCTTTTCAAATTCTATTTTCTTCTCAATTGACAGTGGGTTGTTTCGGACTAGTCAAAGCAAGACACCGAGCCAGCCGCTGCAATGAAAAAGAGAGCAATAATCTGTGCCCTCTAGTCGCGCAGCTCTTGTCTGCGCACAAGAGATCTTCCAAGAGCCAACTACTCTCCTGGCCTCTCCCACCCAAGGATTTTGGGCGTGTCTCAAGCAAGCCTTCTCTACCGCTCGCCGTCTCCAAAGCTCTCCAAGAAACGATGAGCAAACTACGCCTCGCGGTGTCTGGTGTGAGGGCTTTGCCCTCGCTCTGCTCTTTTCCCCGTTTTGCCTATCTTGCTGCGGAGTTGCCCGCCGCCTTATTTGGGTCTTTTCTCAGCTTATGAATTGTCTTGGTCTGACATTCGACCTGTGGTGAATCAAGCTTGGCTCAAGCTCGAGGAGAGCACAATGTGCAGCACAACACAGAGCCGTGATGCGCTATGCCCTGTTTCCTCCCCGTCTTATGTTTCTTACTTCCCCGCTAAACACCAGGATCTAGTCAACGTTACGGCCAACAGATCAGAGGGCAGCCGGCCTGAAATAGCAGCTGCTTTATCAAGGTGGCAACATGGAATGTAATCTAGAATCCAGCCAAGCCAAGAAAACATGTATCTCATCGAACTCAACCGAGCTCTTGCTTAGGACAGCATGGTGTATTACCTAGCGAAAAACGCACCGCAGTCTTCTGTGTTTTTCAAGAGAGGATTGACGCAGTTAAACCTGAGCATCGAAAGAGAAGAAAGGTACCCATGTACCGGAGCTAGTATCAAGCGACGTGGTAGACCCTTACTGTGAAAGAAACCCTAAGCCATGCACTAATTTTGGGAATATGCTGTGCAACCCTAGCAAAGTCCTTCCGGGGCAACTGCACGACTTTCACATCCTGAGCTGTCATTATATTTATAATCATGTAACCTGGCTGTGTTTTATTTCTTTTTTCCAATTCTACCTTTCCCTCTTTGTTTTCTAATGCTATGCTTCCTCTAGCATCTCTTTTACTACCGATTATATCCACACTCTTGGTCCTCCGGAGGGATTCTAACTGTCATTTTGCTAGCAGTAGACTTTGAATCCACATGAAGCCATGCAGCTGGCAAGTCTTGAATCGATGATGGGCTAGGCCTTGGAGAAAGTCTTGGTGTATTGTATTTTCCTCCCTGCCAAGGTTTGCTGGCCGTTATCATGTACTACGACTGGTGATGAAACCGGTCTAGATTGGGCCTTGAGATCCTGGGTTGAGGACAAATGAATCAACACCAAGGTGTGAAATGCCTGTCACCATCTCATAGAGCACTGCTCGCTATTTACCACAAAAATGCTCTAAGCATGGCGGGTGTAGAGCAACATAAATGATGTCTCTACCGTAGTGCATGAGGCTGGATGTGATACATCATGTGATTTTGCTGATGCTGGAATATCACTTGCCGTAGTGCGTACTTGCGTACCCATGTACGCTGGGCTCCGTCAAGTCTGCCATCCCCCACAGTCGCCTGTGTTTGTTAGAGATGTCATCACCTGCTGTAAACAACTGGTTGCACACAGGTTTTTCCTAACCCTAGACATCCGGGACAAGAAACGGACCAAAAAGAAGGCCGCCAGGAGTGTACAAAACGGAAGGGCACATGCATGCACACACGTATCCGAAGTCTCCCTCCCTTCCCCTCCTTGCACCTGACATGACAAGCTGTGCAGAAGAAGGTATATTTTAAACATCCACGTAGATCTCAATCATACACCTGTCTGCGCTAGTACGGGTACGTAGCGTGCTACCGAAGGGCAAGACAACTGACTGCCAACACATTGTACACTTGTATGTTTCACAGAGACACGGATCCGGCACGATGCAGAGCCGTTCATAACTAGAAGAGGAAGAAGAAGGAAAAACAAGGGGGAGGAAAGGGAAAAGAAGACCAGGGAAAAAGGCTGAGAACAGCAATGAGCATATGGCTATATGCATATTATAAGTGGTACATACACGAATCGAGACAGACAGCATTAGGGGGGGGATGAAGAAGCAAGAGGGTGACCGCCTGCAGCCGTAGTCGCCAATACTACATAAAGCTCGTATAATCTGCAAATTGTTCGTGTGGAAATCTCGCAAGTCACAGCATTAAAGGCCTTTTTATACATGTGCCTGTCCTTGGCACACATGAGCTCCTTGTTGTCTTGTGCTACACACAAAATAAAATAACTGCCAATCACCATCGGCACACGATGGCGCGTTATTACAGTCTCTATGCATGGCTATTTCCTTTCCCTCTACTTTTTCTAACGCTCCTTGAAACTTGCACATCACCAGAATCAGAGGCATCGAACAAAATCGCATTAATAGTCCTAACGGATGAACACAAGAAGTGAGAGAATGGAGGCCCTCGCCCAAAGACTCCAAAACCTCGGCACAACTTGCTTTACAATAACATGTATCAATTTGTAAAAAAAATACCCAATGAAAGCAAAAAGAGTTATCAGTTAGCCAATTCGCATATTTCACCACTCTTCTCTGATTCCCTCTCTTTTTCCTTACTGGCCAGGGTAAGGGGCTGGCACATCGGTGCTTCCTGCTCTACTCTTGACTCTCTTCGACTTGCTACGGCCAAACAAGCGAGATGAGCCTTCCTTTATACGTGTAGCCAGATGTTTGTCCTTTGGAGGTGAGCTGGAGTCGCCTCTATTGGCCTGTGACATGGCTGTGGGCTCGGTACTCAAAGGGTTGTCCATTGAGGGCCCAATAGGTGAAGACCCGCCACCAATCGCTGCGGCATTGCTGGCTTGGGAAGGACCTGGTCCAGTAGAAGCCGCCGCAGGAGTCACATTGCTCATGCCGTAATCCTTGCTGGAGAAATTCATCTGTGAAGGATCAGCATTTTCGCTACGAGATGTGCCTTGGGCTCCAGCTACGGTGTAAGCATCCCGTGACTGATTACCACCGAGAGAAGCGGCTTCAGGTCCAGTAACAATGGGGATAGAAGTTGAGCGGACACCAGTAGTAGCTGTGGGGCCAGAGGGAGAAGCTGAAGCAGTATTGGCCATGGTTCCAGCAGTACCAGGACGTGGAGGAGCAGCTCTGGAGCCGGTTGGTGTCGACTGGCTGGAGTTGGAACCGACGGTGGCTGCGGTGGAATCAGTAGTCTCGCTGGCAAAGAAGGTAGGATCACTTCTGATTGCCGCAGGGTTAGTTCCTTGGGTAGGGTTCATAGAGCTACCCGACTGACCAAGGCCTCGGATTTCTCTTTCACGGACAGTTTCCTGAAGCTCTTCCTTAAGTGTGATGGGACGATTAGAAAAAGAGGTGAAGTCTCTATTCCAAGGGCCAGACCACTCTTCAGAAAGTTCGGAGTTGTCGAGTGAGGCAGTGTTTGGAGGGCTTTTACTGTGGTTGTGTGCTGCCAAAGTGGCAGCTCCAGCAGTAGCTCCTGCAGCAGCTCCGGTGGCAATTCCTGTAGCAGCTCCTATGTGTGGCCTAGTGGTAGCTGTAGGGGCAGTTCCAGAAGCAACTTTAGAGGTAGCTCTGGGGGCACTTTCAGCACCTTGATACAAGGGAGCACCACTAGAAACATCATCTCGAGGGTGATCCAGTTGGCCCGACTTCATGTGATAGCTGAAGGGGCCTTTGTTGGCCATTTTGGCTGGAACCACTGGAGTGTGGTCATGGGTATGAGGGTATTGGGGGCGCACATCCCTGGAAGTTACACTGGGAGGAACGTCGAATTTCTCGGACTCATATGGGATACTGCCACCAGCCATGCGGTAGGTGTTATCGGCCTCCTCAAACTGGTCATCAGTTCTCGGTTGGTTAGTCCGTAGAGCAGGCTCAGTGCTATGCTTAAGATTAGAGGAGCCTATGTGATAGGTACCGGAGAGATCATCATGATGTCCAGGGGCTGATAGTGCGGCAGCGGCAGCGGCAGTGGCAGCAGTAGTGGTAGCACCAACACTTGCACCAGCTGCAATAGCGGAGGAAGAGGTTCTAGGGTGGGTTTGTTTGCTGGGTTCAGAGTATGTCTTGGTGCCATCGGCAGAGTAAAAGGTGTTGGCAGTTTTGGAGGGAGATGTTGGGCCTGCATTTCCTCTAGAAGCAGAAGCAACACCAGCACTAGTCACCGAGTTCTTGTAAGTCGAGGCAGGAGCCCAGCTATCACGACTAGGCATCTGGGACTCTTCGTAATCACTGGAAGACGAAGAAATCGAAGAAGAATACTCCTTGTCCTTCTGCTCGGCGCTGGTGGCTGCATCATCATGGCTAGTAGTCAGGCCAAGAGCAGCAGCGCCAGCACCAAGAGCAGCAGCAACAGTAGCACCAAGTCCGGCACCAGAGCCTGTGGTAGATTGAGTGTTCTGTTCCTGGGCGGTCCGGGCATCTCCATAGGTTCCAGGGCTGTTACCAGTGCCTGCAATGTCACGGGTGTTGGGGGGGACAGCTCCCAGAGTAGCACCAGAGGCATTTTCTGAAGGAGCCCAGGTGCTAGGTAGAACAGTCTCATCCCTTCCGCGAGAAGCATAAATAGTCTCGCTTGGGTAGCTGTTTTTGGTGGTGCGCGATAGGGGACTAGACGAATCGGGTTGCTTCGTTGCGGAACTACTGTCAAGGCGAGTAGGGGTTGATTTCGTGATGTAATAAGTATCAGAACTGACTGTAGGATCGCGGGTAGTAGCAGTGGTTGCAGTAGGAGTCAAGATGGAAGGGCTTTCCTCTTGGCCAGACTTCATAGCGGAAGCGTCCTTGGTAGAGCTTTGCCTCTTTTGCTCCTCTAGATTTTTCTTTTCGCGACGAGATAGTTTAGCAGCCCCAGCACCAACACCAGCTCCGGCAGCAGCCCCGGCAAGCATATCACCAACATTTGGCCCAAGCGACTTTTCCGGGTCTGCAGTGCCTTGGTGCCAATTACCAGTAGTAGCGCCACCAGGAGTAGTCGTGGCTGCCATTTTGCTCATGTTTCTTCTGCCTCCAGCACGTACATCAGGAGAGTCATAATCAGAGGATGAAATAGAGGAGCTCGAAGATTTACGTGCGAGTGCTTGACTAGTATGTTCCGGAGAGTTACTACTCGCAGCGCCCACAATTGGCAGGGCACCACGGGTTGAGGGCTTCCCAGTAGTGTGAGAAGGAGGGATATTGGATGAACCGACAGAAGCATAGTCACTGGTTCTGGGATCTCTGGACAACGTAGTTGTAGTTGCATTGTCATTTGAGCTTGAAGCGGCAGCAACGTTGGAGTCTCTCTGGCCCGAAGGCGAAGTGGAATCCTTTGTTAAACCAACGGCAGTAGCTGCAGCTGCGGCAGCACCGGCAACAGTAGCACCAATGCCGCTGAGCATACCACCTCCCGAGCTTTCAGACCGTGGTTCTTCATGGGGAGTCAGAGCGCTTGTATTCTGGTGACCGAATACTGATGTTGATTTCGAGCTGTCTAGAGCATTAAGCGATCCACGACGCAAATTGGGATCAGGATTAGACACTTGAGACAGACGGCGGCGATGATTCTCAGAGGTAGGAATAAGTTGACCCGGAACTGAAGACATTTGATAATGAATGCTCTCATTAGTTCGAGGGGTAGGCTTCAACGAGAAAGAGCTACGTCTATCATGGCTTCCAGTTGGCGCAGGGACCGGGCCGGAAGATGTATTGTGGTCATCAGGCAGCTGGCCAAGTTCACGGAGCTCTTTCTCAGCAGCACCAACCATGCTCCAGGCCTTGGGACGGTCACTGTCGCCCAGAACATTTGGCTCATTAGGCTTAACACCAAGTTGTTTGCCATCGGCGGTGGAAAGATTGGGGCCATCAGAGGCTCCTCCACTACCCATTGGATTAGGACCACCAATATCAGCAGGTGATACGCCAGTTCCGGAAAGGAGAGTAGGCATTGTAGTAGCATCTCTAGGCTTGGGTGCGGAAGAAGAGGTAGAAGTAGACATGATGGTCGGGGTATCCTTTCCCACGTCACCAAGAGCGCCAGACTGAGAGGTTCCCTTGCCATTGCCCATAGCCTTGTTCCTATCCTGAAGAGTACTGCTAGGCTGCTGATGTTGGAGAAGAGCATCAGGCGAACCTAATGCGGCTTTTGAAACATCGGGGCGATAGGGAGTTCCATCATCGGCAGGAATACTTTGGGTGCCAGCGGTCTTATCCCTGAGGGCAAGGTCACGGTCCGCGCGGCCACTTTCCTTCTGGTCAGTCTCGCTGTTCTTGTTGCTGCTAGACATGGCAGCAGCTGCACCGCCTAGGCCAACAGCACCCATCACAGTACTGATAATGCCGGTGGAACTTGGGTTAGAACTTTCTCTTTCCTCACTTCGAGGTTTGTTCAAGTAATCTTGGTTTTGGGATTGAACAGGGGAAATATTGGAAGCTGCGGTTCTGTAAGGAAGTGTTGTGGGTGCAGAATGGGAGGTAATAGGACCAGCTGTGATTCCAGTTCTGGCTCCGGCTCCAATAGAGTGGGTGCTGCTGTCCTGGATAATTTCTTCATCGGGATAGGAGCCGGGGTACTTGTGGGACTCAGTGATGTCCCTGGGATCTTCACTACCAGCAGCAGAACTGACAGCAGGAACACTAGCTTTTGAAGTGCTTTTGGGGGAGGTGATATTGGTAGACTCAAGCTGCTTGCCTAGGCTCAGGGGGTTCCAAGTTTCACTTTCCTGGATCACATCAGGTCGAGCCGAAGTTCCCGTAGTAGTACTGGAAGAAGCACCAGCAGCGGTTTTGGAAGGTGTAGTAGCAATACCTTGGCTCTGCTTGTCCTTTTGAGAAATTCCAGCCGCTAAAGCAGTTCCGGCTCCGGCTCCGGCTCCGGCTGCAGCTGCAGTTCTTGCAATGTTGGCTGGGCTAGCAGACCGTATCTCTTCAGTTGACCAGCTTGACTGGGGCCTGCTGATGTTCTTGTTCTTCAATGCAGACGTGTCATCAATGCCCAAAGCTGTAGTCTGCGGTGAATCGGAATCTAATTTCTTGGAGCCATGTAGGCCGGCAGTGGAAGACGATGTCTCAGGGGTTTGCCTTGCTTGGTTGGGATAAGTTCTGGGATGGTCCTGGCCTTCGTAAGCTTGAGAGTTGCTAAAAACCGGAGTGGAATCAAAGGCTGTAGCACCGCCACTGACGTTAAAACCACGAGCAGCCAAGCTTTGCTGCTGCTCAGGAGTCAAGCCCTGATTCCCGGTAGTAGAGATGGATTGGCTCTGGCCATGTACGGCCGAGCTGGGTTCCTCTGGGCCCTTATCCGACGAGTTTCGGCGGTGCATCGCGTAAGCACCAGCTCCAGCACCAGCAGTACCCGCAGCAAGAGCAGCAGCAGCAGGTCCCCAGCCGGTGTGAGAAGCCTCGGTAGTGCTCGAGGTTGATGCCAAGTTTGGATTATAGGCCTGGTGCTCCTTCTGTTGGTACGGTTGGGTTTGGTATTGAGGACCGGCGGAGGCCGGATTGATGGGGTGGTTATGGAAAACAGGCAAGGGATGGGATGTGGTATGAGGTTGCGACTTCTGCGCACCATGGGTGTCTGTTGTTCCACTATAAGCAGCCGCAGCAGCAGCAGTAGCAGGGTCAGATGACTTTGCCATACCATAAGCGGGAGTTCCATGAGGCTCAACCATGGAAGAGTCATTGATATTCTGGCTTCTGATAGGCTGGAATGTACCGCTCTGGCCTGGACGGCTACTCGCACCTTTATGTGTAGTTGAACTAGCCGCTGCCAGTTCAGGGCTATTCTGGCTGTTGATTCCAGCCCAGGGAGTCTCGTCTTCCTCATCAAGAGCTCCACTATCGGTACTACTATGAGAGCTGGTGGTGCGCTTATGATTACCTTTAGTAGGGAGAGGAGCCTCGGAATCCTCGAGAGCAGCACTGCCAAGAGCCACACTACCAGAATTACCTCCTGTCGGAGCAGAAGGCTCAAGCAAACCCTTTATCTCTTTGTACCAGCCGAGCATATCCTGGTAGCTTTCGGCCCGGAAAATCCACGTGTGACCACGATGAAGAGTGCCAGTTTGGCGGCCCTTGAGGATAAATTTGTTGTTGGATCCGCCACTAGCCGAATGAGAGCCCAGGGTTTGGTCAGGCAAGTAGAGCGACATGACAGGAGTTAGACTATCGGCAAATTTGAACTCATGCAGATGAGTAGGCGACAGGACATACCAGCCTGCGATGAAGCTCTTGAGATACTTTCCTTTGCGCTCCAGAGGACCGGACCGGATCATGCGACAAGACGGATGATCCATGCCAGGGTAAATGATCTGCTGAACAGTCCGTCTCGGGGCGTTAGTTAAGAACATGTCATCTCTGGATTTAAGCCAGTGATCCCATTCAGCATCGCGAGGCATGCTAATGACTCCAGAACGTAGATCCTCGGAAGTGTTGTAAGCCAACGTGCTCTCACGTTTGAGCATGCCAGCAATAGCGTTGAAAGACTTCTGAATTTCATAAACAACAATAGACTCGAGCTCGCGCCCAGAAGTTTCAAGGTTGGTATGTGCCTGCTGGATGTAGTTCTCCTCCTTCAACTGCTTCTCAACTTGACGATCAACGGAGTGACGCAACAGGTACGGATCCGACTTTCCAGTAGCCGAGGATTCGGCCCCCGAAACATTCTGACTGAGGGTGTCGTTAAGGGAGCGGATAGACTTCTTGGTGTTGTCTATTTCTTGCTCAATATGGCTCTTGAAGTCGCTGGCGAGATGGCGGATTTCCTTTATCTTGGAAGACAGCTCGGAGCGGAGAGAGGTCAGCGCAGCAATGACATCTTCTTCAATGGCCTGGGACTTTTCAGCTTCGTTGACAGCAAGATGGCTATGACTCTGCAAAACATGGAGACCATCTGAGAGGCCTTTGGTCTGCAGGAATTCTTGGGGCATCGTAAATGAAGCGACGGCCTGCTGGAGGTGTTGATGAGCTTTGGCGCGGGACTCATAATGGTTTCCGATCTCCTTGAAGTAGGAAATAAGGTCTTTGAGGATTTGGCGGTATTCTAGACGACAAGCGAAGTCAGTATCTGCTTCATATGAGCATTGTGAGCGGGATACACCGTGCGAAACTTACCCTCGAACCGGCTGGCCAGAATTTCACTTGGATTAGTATCAGTGGGAATAGGGCAATGGAAAGGGCTGCTGAGCTGCTCCTGGTTATAGCTACGCGAGCCAGATCTGAAGTCTTGGGAATCATGGGTGGTGGTAGAATGAGCTCCAGGAACATCGTGATCGCGCATAGTTCCGCTAGACAGATGGGAAGTATTTCCAGTACGACTGGAAAGAATCATGTGATCAGACGAGGTAGAAACTCCGCGACTATGCTTCGAGCCGCCGCCATCGCCAGATTTCATGCCCCAGCCCTCACTAAACTTGCTGCCAGAAGCGCTTTTATTGCCTTCGAAATCATGGTAGGCGTCAGTGACAGCACTGGGATGCTCAGGATAGGAACGAGGAGCAGAATCATTGGTGGCAGAGCCAGGAGCTCGTTCTGTGGTAGACACCACGTCCTGGGCAGTGTTAAGGGTGTCCTTGACAGCTGGAGCTCTAGTCGCCATTTTAACAGCTGGTATAAGTCACCGTATAATTTGTCAATAGAGCTGTATCCTAGTAGGCGATAGGATGTTATGAAAGTTATAATTGGTCGAAACGGATATAATATCAACTGGCATGCGATGAAGGAGCGTTACGGGCAACAGATTAAAAAGAAAAGATTAAGTAGAAAGATGTTGAAGATGTTGAAGATGTTGAAGATGTTGAAGATGTTGAAGATGTTGAAGATATTGAAGATATTGAAAATATTAAGATAAGAGCCCAAGGTAATTAGTCAAAGGGCAAGTGCAACAGATTGAGAGTAGGCGAGGGTCGGTTGTTGGTTATTTTGGTTGATATATAGTATGATTGAGGGTGTGGTGTCAGCCAATCTTCAGATAAAGTAAGCAAAATGAAATCAAAGGAAAAGTATAGAAGACAACATCATCAGCGGATATCCTCATTTTTATCCTCTCATCGATATTTGGATGCGTAACTTCCATAGCCTGCCAGCTCAACGTCATGCCTTCCTCGTTCTTCGATTCCAACCCAGCAACTTCCCTTCACACGTCATAACCAGCCCAAAATAAAACCGGATCCAGAATCAATCAATCCGTCAACGAAAAAGGAGCCGGCTGCCAAGGTAGCTACCGAATGTGGAAGCTACCATAGCTCCTGCCCGCTACGTTAGTTGTTTCAATGAACATGGCATTGAGCTAGCTACTCCCTCCGCGTAAGACAAGACCGTAGTCTGAATGGAATATGCGTCTTTTTGTGGGCTGACAACATGTACGTAATAGAATGTACCCGTAGACGTTAAATACATTTAAGTTCAAGTAGTAGAATGTAACTTGATCTCAACAGGTACTAGGCAGGTACTAGCTAAATGGCATGCTTGTCCTATGACGACGGCGAGGGTATTGTGTTGCCACCAAGTACCCAAAAAAACAAGCAGTCGGAAGTACTGCCAATGTCTCCAATGCATACGTAGCTGCGGTACTCCACTAGTCCACTTCCATTAATCCCCAAAAGTCTTTTCAAGACACGGCAAAGCTAGCACGAGCTCCCCTTTTACCGTCATCGCCCGCTTCTAACAGTCACCTGAGGCCCTCTTTGACATACGGGAGCCCACCAGCTTACGGCGTTACCTCTTGAGCACTCTTTGCGTAGCCTTTCTCACTCAGCACAGTGCTTGTGTGCTCAGAGATATCTGCTAGATCTTACACCAACCTTCCCCCTCCCCAGATACTTCCGTGGCTTACATATCTTGCAGATTAGCTATTACTACCTACAGCCCCACGTAGTAGCTGTGCGTGTACCATTTATCCTGGGCATCTTTATATCCCGAAAAGGCTCCTGCCATCATCGCAATCTACCAGATACTAGAGATCGAGATGAGTTCGCACAGCACTCGAAGCAACTGCCACCTACAAGATCATCACACCCCTCTATCAAAAGGTCCTCATAGTGCATGTGTCGCCATAACTCTTTTTTCTCTTCGTTGAGTTTGGTGGCAAGTCTACGTCTTCACTCCAAACTATCTTCTGGAGATCCATCCTCCTCTCGCGTCGTAGCGAAAGACGCGAGTCAGCTGAAACCCATGTCTTATGTGTTAGTTTATTAACTAGTCAGACTGCACTGGATGCTTTGAGACTAGCTTAAAATCGATTATTCTCAGCTTCCTGCGCTCACTTGCCACTCTAGCAATGCTTTATGTTCTCTGCTACTAAAACGCATGCTCCAGCTCGACCCAAAGCTACATGTACGTAGTTTGGAATGAGCGGCTTCCCACAGAGGTCGGCTATGCTTTATCGAGCCGCAAACATCATTCTGACGTCACCTGACGTTTCTCTTTGTGGTTCAGCATATTTATCATCCGTTCTAGTAAGAAATAGTAGACGTTAAATATATTCAAGTTCAAGTTCAAGTCTAGTAAGAAATAAGGCTAAAAATGATCAAGGAAAATGGAGAAAAAAAAGGCAGGTACTAAACCAGGAAAGATGTTAGCAAGAGCTCGCGAGAAGCAGAAAGGCGCACAGGTAAAAAAAATATGGTGATGGGTTTATCCTGGAGACACGGGGAATCGAACCCCGGACCTGATCCAAGCCACGGAATCAGATGCTCCGGCTATGCTAAGGATCCGTCATACCACTAGACCATGTCCCCGAACCAATTCGCCGGAATGTTCGGGTCTTAGACCAAAATATATTGGAATGCAACTTTGCGATTCTATGTAAGGTAGACGTAACAAACTTCCCTCCTACATCCCTCGGAAAAGGAGGTAACCCTAAGCAACCCTTGGAATTTCAATCGAGAGAGCAACGACAAAGAAACCACATATCACACATTTAACAGCGGGTAAAGAGCCCAAAAGCAGCGGATAGACAATGTCTAACCTGCTGAAGAGTCTTGAAGCGCGAGACCGCGCTTTCGAGAAACGCAGGGGCACAGTCGCGAGGCTGATAATACCCCTGATGCAGAGCTTCGAAGCGCAGTGCGAGCGCGAAGAAGACCAAGAGACGGCAAAAGTCGTCAAGAGAATGATCCTCTCAAGGGCAGAGGAAGCAATGGACTACGTCCTGACGGGAAGCAAAGGGGGCTGGCATAACCAGCCCGCGGACGAACCCGTAAGAAAGGCCCTGGATAGACAGGGAAAGGCACAGGACGGAGCACCGAGCTCAGCGCCTGGAGGAAAGGGGGCTCCATCTTTCGCAGAGATGGTGAAGAGAGCCGCCCCAAAGCCAGCAGACACACAGAGTGCTGCTGCAAGATCCAAGTCCCACGAGGCTGCCAAACAGGGCGGCGAGTGGCAGACTGTCACGCGCCGCAAGGCAGCTGTGAGCGCCCCCACCAGCCGGTACTCGCAGCCAGCGGCCCGCCAGGACAACAGAGTCCTGGTAAGAGTCAGCGCGGAGAATGAAATGCGCGACTGCGAGAGCATCCTGATGTCGGCAAAACTGAGGGAACTGGACCCGGAGCTGAAGAAAGCTCTTAAAGACGTACAGAAAACCAAGAGTGGCTTCGCACTTCTGGCGAACAAAGACGGTCGTTCGACTCTTTTAGAGAAGAGCGACAAAATTAAGAACTACATCGGACCAGGCACCGAGATAGTTCGAGCAGTCAACACCGACGCCTACCTGATCGGCCCGATCGAGCGCAACCTGAACTGGTGCGGCCGGGCTGTAGAGGTCAGCGAAGAAATAATTGGCGACTGCTTCAAACAGGCGACGCAGGTTGTCCCAGTTTACATGACCTCAAAGACCAGAGGAAACGAGAAGACGTTCATCGTCAAAATCCCGGCGGCTGGCACAAAGGTCCCTAGACAACTGAGGATGGGCTCTAGGCTCATTCCCACACGCCTTTTGGTCGAAA